>CAUYPK010052632.1:0-31225 GCA_963574355.1 Loris lydekkerianus | reverse complement strand
GGGAAAACCCGGGGCGTCCCTCAGGTTGTGGGGTGCGGGGGGGCCATGGGACGAGCCGGGCCCCGGGGGGGGGGGGGGGGGGGGGGAATAAGCTGTGTAGAGTTTGCCTCCTCAGTGACCTCCTCTTTCTCTCCTCAGGAGCCCCAGTGGCACCAGCAGTGGGCAAAGAGGGGTTGTCACTGCTCCCTCCACCCACTCCCACGACCCCTCTCCTGGACCCTTCACCCCAGTGGCCTGCAGACCTCAGCTTCTCGACCTGAACTTCAAGTCTCCAAAGATCAGAATATTGGGGGGAAGGGGGGACAGGGAGGGGCTTGATCTCCTTGTTTTGCTCAGGAGTAGTTTGGACATCCCATCTCTTCTCTCCTCCTGCAGAGGACCCAACTCTGGCTTCTTCTTACAAAGGGGTGGGGCATTCCTCTTGTCCCTGCCCTTTAAAGACCTTTTTCCCCTAGCCTTTGTCACCATGCTTTTCCTGGTGTCAGCCTCTGCCAAGATGCTGAGCCACCCTTACCAGCCAGATTCCAACACTGGGGAGAGGCAGATTCAGAGTGCCATGGGTTGGGAATGTTGCCTGTGGAAGGGGAGACTTTTGCTACGATTTGTAACTTATTTTTTAAAGTCTATTTTGTAACAATTTATTTAAGTTTAAAAAAAAGGAAAATTGCTCCTCCCCCCCCCCCCCCCCGAAAAAAAATGTTTGAAACATGTGCCTGGAGTGATTGTGATTGTATCTGAGAGGAGGAAGGGTAGAGAAAGCTGGGACACCTCTGTTAAAGAGCAGGGCTGGTATGGGAGCATCACAGGTGACATCCCTGTCCTGCAGGGTGGGGAATGGGGGCATCAGCTGGTCCTGGGCAGGTTTCTTCCCATAACCACCTGGGCTTTGGGGCCTGCCCCTGTCTTGGAGTCACACATGGGAATGAGGAAGGACAGGAGCAGTGAGGCAGGAATTGTCTGAATGTGTCTGTCAGCAGCTGGCTGGTTGGCCTGTCAGAGAAAGAGAAGAAGGGATGTGGGGTTGGGCCTCATCTTTAACTTTGCTCACTTCCTTGAAGGAGCAGGATCTGTCTTTGTCCCCATGACAGATGAGAGAGAGTACTGAGGCTCAAAGGGGTGAGATGCTCTGAGTCACCAGGATTTGAATCACATGGGTCTGTCCACTGCCCACCCCATCAGAGCAGCTAGAGGTGGGCCAGAACAGTGATTTCCCTAGATGAGAGAAGGGATCTAGAGAGGAAGGGTTTGGCAGGAAGGCCCCAGGGCCACATACTCATGTTAGCCAGACAGCTTCCAGTCTCAGCTTCAGGCTCTGGCTCCTCGGTGAAGTAGACCTGCCAGTCCAAACTGCTAATCCAGTCTTCATAGGCTGGGAGTGCTGCGAAGACTGCAGGCTTTGCAGGGCCTTGACAGGCATCTCCAAAGCTATGTAGCCCAGCCAGGAACCATGTGCCCCTCACCTCATGCACCAGTGGTGCCCCGGATAGGCCCTGTTAGGGTCATGTGACACCAGGTGACTTCCACTTCCTTTTAGGCAGCTGTGGGGGCCAGGGGCTGAAGCTCTGGCTATTTGGGGGATTTTGGGGAAAAAGGCCTAGTTTCAGCTGGGAGGCAGGGCTACAGGCCAACCCTGGCAGAAGGTCTCTTGTCTCTTCTTGGTTTTGTTTTTGTTCTTTTAGAGATGGGGTCTTGCTCTGTTGCCTAGGTTGGAGTATATTGACATGGTCACAGATCACTGCCATTTTGAACTTGCCAGCTTAAGTGATCCTTCTGCCTCAGCTTCCTGTGTAGCAAGGGCTACAGGTGTGTGCTACTATGCCCAGTTAACGTAAAAAATTTTTCCTTGAGATGGGGTCTTGCTATGTTGCTCAGGCTAGTCTCATACCCCTGGACTCAAGTGATCTTCCTGCCTCTCCAAGTCACTGAGATTATTGTACCTGTCCTAGAAGGTCTCTTTTGTGTGTGTGTGTGTGTGTGTGTGTGTGTGAAGGAGTCTCACTTTCTCACCGTGGGTAGAGTGCTGTTACGTCATAGCTCACAACAACCGCAAACTGTGGACTCAATTGATTCTCTTGTCTCAACCTCCCAAGTAGCTGGGACTACAGGCACCCACCATAACACCCAGCTATTTTTTTAGAGATGGTCTGGCTCTTGCTTGGGCTGGTCTCAAACGCATGAGCTCAGGCAATCCACCCGCCTAAGTCTCCCAGAATGCTAGGATTACAGGTGTGAGCCACTGTGCCTAGCTAGTGGTGTCATAGCTCATAGCAACCTCAGTCTCTTGGGCTAAAGCGGTCCTCTTGCCTCGGCCTACAGGCACCTGCCACAACGCCCAGCTAGTCTTTTTCTGTTTTAGGGGAGATGGGGTCTCGCTCTTGTTCAGGCTGGCGAGTTCAAGCAATCCATCCCCCTTGGCCTCCCAGAGTGCTAGGATTATAGGCATCAGGCTGGCCTTAGAAGGTTGCCTCTTGAACTACAGGATGAGGATGAGAGGTTAACAAGAACCTATTAAGTAAGGTTTGGGGGACTGGGGCTCACCTCACATTGGGGTAGCTCGCCTACAACACTGGTACACACCATCCCTGGCAGAATGGAACTACCGTCACCCCCAGGAGCTGCATGTAGCCGGCTACAGGCCCTAGGCCCCAGGAGGGTCACAGGTACTGTCTGGGGGGAGCTGATTCCTGCAAGGAAAAGATCCAGTTGCCCCGGCAGCCTTTAAGCTGGATGGACAGCTGTTAGTGACCCTGGTCCTACATACCTGCACCTTGATGGGCCAGCCCTAGGATCCAGCCACGTTCCCCATCAAGCAGGTGATGGTCAGCATAAGGCAGGCAGATGGGCTGCAGATTCGGGCCCAGTGTCACAGGCTGGGCCAGTAGCAGGAGGGCCACATCATAGCCCCCCTCTGGGTGGGTATAGGCACCATGAAGGATGAGTTGCTTTAGGCCCCACTCCTCTGGTCTGGTCCCCAGCCCTACACTCCATTCCTCTGGGGTCTGGCGCCTGTGTAGAGAGAGTATCAACAGCACTGGGTGGCAGAGATGCCAGCAGGGGCAGGGGGGCACGAAAGGATATAGGGCTCACCCGATGAAGCAATGGGCAGCAGTCAGCACCACCTCCTCTGACACTAGGGCTCCACCACAGGCCAGCTTCCCCTGGTGCTTCAGTCTAGCATCCCAGGGCCATGGGGAAGGGGCTCCTGCTTGAGGACCTACTTTCTTCAAGGACCCACAGGCTGCAACAGAGGCATTATATCATGTGACTTCTTAAGTGTGCACTGCATACCAGGTCCTGTGCTAAGTGCTTCCTACTTTCTGCTGACTCCTCCCAATATCCTTTTTTTACTCTCATTACTGAAGGTAACCAAAGTTCCAGGGAGGGTAAGTGACTTTCTAGCTCTGTAACCACAGGCAAGGAACAGGCTTGAGATTGAGAAGCCAGGTTCCCATCCTAGCCTGACGGGATGGCCCTGCGTATGACTCCCTTCGCCCCACCTATCTATACCCTCCAGGCTGGGACTGCTTCTAAGTAGTCCTGGCTCATTAGTGCTTCTCTTACCATTAAGACATAACTTCTGTCCTAGCATTATTTTGCATTAGATTTGCATGTCAGTCACTTAATGCCAGAATTCTGATTGGGAGCCCTGCCCTCTCTAGTCTCACTGGGTCCCTGCCTAGAAGCTTGCAGCTTCCCCCAAAACCTTCAGTCAGGTTTCAGAGAGTCCTCTTACCTAAACTTCAGACCTGTAAAGTTTCAAAGTGTCTTATGTCTCTCAGGCCTAATGGGGCTGTTCCTATCCCAGGAACTGAAAGAGGTCTTGAAAGGGGCCCTTGGCAATGTGTGCATGCTCTGTATCATTTCTTGAACTGGTGTTTATTTCACTGTAGCTTTCACCTGTATGTCCCATTCCCAGCATCCGCTGTTCATACCTACACAACTGTCCTCATCACTTATCTCTGGGGTCTCTGGGTTCTGGGCAGGGAAGGCTGCCCCATGAGCTCGAGCCTGCAGCCAGGAGCTATGAACAGCCAAGTCAGTCAGCAGCACAGGAGTGTCCTCCTGGGCACAGCTTGATGTGAAGCTGATGATCCCAGCCTGAACCCAGTGTCCATCAGGTTCTTGGCACAGCACAGGGCCCCCAGAATCTCCCTGGAGCCAGTCAACAGAACCAAGGATAGACACTTGAGCCCCAGCCTTGGGCAGACTATCCTCTGACTGTAGCCCTTCCACCCATCACTCTAGGTCAAGCGCCAAGCCCAAGGCTGGGCCCCCTCCCTTCCCCTCTCCTCCCCATCAGACCTGACAGGGCCCCTGCACCCCAGGCTGGGCACCCCCACACAGCATCCCAGGCCGGGCTGGGCTGGCTAGCAGCCGTTGGTGCAGGCGGTTGTAGAGACAGTTACAAGTGGGTCGGCTGATTAGGCGCAGACGCAGATTTCGTAGGGTCCTGGGAGCTGGTAAAAGAGAACAGTCTAGGGCTGGAGTCTGGGGCTTTGGGAAGAAAGGGAGTGGGAGCTAGGACAGTTGGGGGCTGATACTATGTGACCTTGGGCAAGCAGAATGCCACTCTAGGCTTCAAACTGGGATAGCACTTACCGTCAGTGGTGTCCTGATCCCAGCCAGTGGCCCAGCAAGAGGTTCCAAAGGGGAAGCGATGAACAGTTTGGGGCAGACAGAGGGGTGTGTGGGCTATGGGGCGGGCAAGCCGCAGCAGGGCCAGATCTGAGCCTTGGCTGTAATGGGTATAGGCCCTGGGTAGCTGCAAGGCAGTCACTCCCACCATCTCAGCCCCTGGGGCCAGGCCCTCACGCTGCAGAGAACCAAGGACAACTGACCAGGAGTTCAGTTCTGTTGCTGCCATCCTGGAAAGGGAAGGACAAGGCCTAGGCTATTGAGTGCAAGGGGAGACAGCACAGGTAGGTGAAGATTGGTTCTTCTCTCAATCTGTTTTCTCATTTGTAAAGCTACCATGAAAGGTTTTTGTTAAGATCAACTTAATGATTCTCGATAAATGGTACTTTGTTATTATTCTAGGGGCAGGGGCCAATCTTGGGCTTGAAGACAAATCATCTACCCCTACAGCCAGAGACCCTGCCTGACCCCAACCATGACTCACTTTTCAAAGCAATGGGCAGCAGTGAGGACCCAGATGTCTGCCACCAAGGAGCCACTGCAGATGTGGACCCCTTGCCTCCTCACACTGGCCTGCCAGGGCCACTCGCCAGGTACTGTGTTGCCTTCCTGAGGGTCAGGGGGACCAGGGCCACGCTGCCCACAAGCTGTGGAGAGGAGGGGGTCATGCTGAAAGCAGACTTTTGTCCTGACCTCACTCCAGACCCAACCCACACCCAAGCAAGGACCAGGCTTATGTCCCCACAGAGCTTACCATGTTGAGCTGCTTGAAGACCTGGGAAGAGAGAGACACAGGTGAGACCTGAAGGAGCCTTATCTCCAGGCATAGTGGAGGAGATGGGTAGTGGGTTGGGCCTTGAGTCTCTACCATGACTCTATGGCTACCTCACCAGCCCCTCCCAGAATGAAAATATTTATGTGAGGCCAAGAAACAGCTTTTATTGGAACCTATTCAGTGTATACTCAGTAATTAGCTCTCCTCCCTCAGCTGTGCTCAGCACTCCTGGGCCTGGGGTTCAGGTTGGGACCAGGCCAATCCTCCTCCAGGCTTCAAAATCCTCAACTCCTACCCCCGCTGCTGAGTCAGGGAGGTGGCCTGTGTGTGCAGAGCATTAGCTTAATTGTCCCTTAAACCGTGGAGGCCTAAAAGGAAGGATTAAAGGCCTGCGTCATGTCTAAGTGGAGAAGGGCCCCAAGAAACTGAGACCTCACTCCTGCTTTCACAACTCAGATTCCCCCACCTTCCAGAAACCACCAGAGATCCTCCACAGGGTCTCTGCCCTGCCTTTTCCCCTCCACAGGCACACACAAATACACCCATTAAACATCTGATCCAGGGTGGATGTAAAGAAAGGGAGACTGGGGATAGAGGGGCACAGAATTTGCCTGAGGTCATTCTGAAGTAGAGAGACAAGGCACTGGATACACACAGAGGCATCACCACACACAAACACACAGAGGCAGCTATAGTCCCTGCAGACACAAACTAACCTGGCCTAAGACAATCACACTCATTTTGACAAAGGTGGCCACATATACCTCCCCACAGGCAGGGCTAAATAGTTAACATGGACACAGGCAGACTGTTGCCTCACAAGCAGGCTCCCATCTACATATCAAGTTGTAGGGGCTGCTGGGGCAGAGGGGGGCCCCTGAACCCTTACCATACCACTCTTACCTCCCTCTGTGAGGACCTATCTTACCCTGTATGAGGACCACCACTCCCAGGATGAGCAGTCTCAGTCCCCAGCTCTGTTTCATGCTGCTGCACCCAGTGCCTGTGATCTGGTTCTGAGAGGCCACTTGGGTCTCCTAGCTCCACCTCTGCTCCACCCCCAACTGGCGAGGAGTCAGGTGTCATTGCTTTCCTGGGCTGACAGGGTGCCAGCAGCTCCTAGCTCTGGCTGTGGCTGTGGGACCCTGAGTGGTCTCCATCCTTCTCTGTGTTTCAGCAGTGGAGTCAAGAGTTCCCCTACTTACTACATGAATGACCTTGGAAAGTAACCTATCTGTGCCTTGCCTGAAAAATTTGGAATTGTTGCATATGTAAAAATGCTCAGACTACAGCCTGGCAGATAGCAAATATACTCCCAGCATGGAACCGTCATCCTGGAACTGTGAAGGTCACAGTTGACAGCACACTCCCCCTGCCCTGCCCCTGTTCCCATCTTTCATTTCAGCTTCCTTGTCATTCTTCCAGGCCAGGGCCAAGTGAGTTTCACATACTTTCTCTCCATGTCCGCTTCACAGGCAATGTGCAAGGCTGGGTGGGCATTGAGGAGCCAGGGTCCTCTGCTGCTTGCTGACTATGGGCCTTTGACAAACCCCAATACCTCTCTGGGGCTGCTGCCTTCCTGAGAACAGGGTTACAGTGATGCCTGCCTTTCTTGCAGGTATTGAAAGACTCTCAGTCAGATGGGAAGAAAACTCAGGGTTTAATTCTTTTTCACTTCCTGACTTTTAACTTAGGACAGCCCAGACTGTTCATGAACCCTGACCCCAACATGAGGCAGCTATGGGCAGGGTTAGACCATAATCCCTGGAGCCAGATAGCCCAGATGGATTCACATCCTGAGAGCATCCTGACCCCTGGCACTAGCTGTGTGATCGTAGGCAATTTACTTAGCCTCAGTGTATCTCAGTTTCCTCATCTAGATAGGGATAACATTACTTACCTTATAAATGGCTATAAGGACTAAATGAGTTAACATGTTTACAGGTTCTTTTTTTTGAGACAGAGCCTCAAACTGTCACCTTGGGTAGAGTGCTGTGGCATCATAGCTTATAGCAACCTCCAACTCCTGGACTCAAGCGATTCTCCTGGCTCCACCTCCCAAGTAGCTGGGACTACAGGTGTCTGCCACAACGCCCTGCTAGTTTTTGGTTGCAGCAGTCATTGTTGTTTGGTGGGCCTGGGTTGGATTCAAACTTGTCAGCTCAGGTGTATGTGGCTGGCGCATTAGCTGCTTGAGCCACAGGCGCCAAGCCTATTTACAGATTCTTAAAGAGTGCTTGGCATATGGGCAAATGCTCACATGTTAAGAAAAATAACAAAAAACCCACAACCTGGCTCTAGTCCTCCAAGGCTACCAAGACTGGCTTGGGATGGTAGAGAAAGCAGCTGGAGGGATTTAGGTTAAACTATAGGAAGAACTTCCCAGTAACCATGACAGAACCAGAAGGGCAGCTTGCCCTTGCAGGTATGTGCTCAGCCCTTTCTGGAGAGGAAGGAGGCCTAACTCCTGTGGGCAGCAGGGACAAGCTGCCAGCCTATTTCCTGGGGGTAGGGACTGATGGCACCCCAGGCCTTGCTGACTCCATGCCAGAGATGGAACTAACCATAAATCACCCTTCCCAGCAGGCCCTTTATCTCCCTCTGACTCACATCCTTCTCAGTTCCAGAGAAGGCAAACACTGGGGGAGGGCCAACACCAAGGTCCCTGGCAGACAGATGGTTCAGACTTGGCCAATTTATTTAGGAAATTTTATTGCTCAGAACCTTCCCTCCTTGAGCAATGGCAGGAGCTTTGGAAACCAGCCCTTGGGGACAGAACCAAAGGGACTGGGCAGAAAAAACAGAACATGGCATACTTGGTCCATTGTCTTGTGTTTGGGTCTTGTAGCTGGAGGAGGGGGGTTATCTAGTAAGCCTTCTAGCGACCTGCTTGAGCAAGGCTCATATGCCAAAGCAAAAGAGACAAAGTCAGCTTTGCCGGACTTTGTGAGGGCTCAGTGCCCCTTAACTTTGTCCTGGGGTTCTTGGACCTTCTGGAAACTTAGCAACATCAGGCCCACATTGATGGCATAGGTGGTGATGCAAACGATGCAGAAATCATAGAGCACGAAGAACAGGATCCAGGCCAGATAGACAGAGCCAGCCAGAGACACCAGGGAACTCAACACCAGCAGGATCGAGGCCCAGCGTGTCCGTAGGCAACCTGCAAGGCAGAAAAGGGTGAGGCATGGGCTTCGGGGTCTGGCCACCTCTAAAATATTGCTGTGACATCATGGTGCCACCCAGACAGCAGGAGCTGCCAGGGAAGTGTCTCTAAAACAAGAGGCTCCACCAGGCCCCCTCCAGGACTTTGGTTCCCATCTGTTCAGTTTTCTCTACGACCAAATAGCGAATTTTCCCGTTGAGCTCCACATAAGATAAAAGATTATCGTTGGATTCCCTTCAAAAAGGAATTTCTGAGTCTTTCCCACCCTGGAGTCCTAGGGTGTTTTTTAAGGGCCTTTCACCTTCTGATAGTATCTAAACCAGCTGAAAGACTGTTAGTTCGCTCCTGCCTCCTCACCCCCAAGATTCTCAGAGATAATCAGCTAGCTGGCTGTCAGCTGCCTGGGGTTGGCCAAGGGGAAGAGGCCTGCCATGAAGGGGCAGGGCCACTTACCTAACAACAGCTGTAGTGTGTAGAAGATGCAACCGTATATGCTGTTGGATTGATTGAGGATATTGTCCGGTCCCAGTACGTGCTCTACCAGCCCGAAGCCCTGGCCCCACCTAGTGGTGGTGGTTATGGTAGGGGACCCAGGTTAGGAGTGTCAACCTAGTACCCTGGACCCAGCCCTGGAAAGGTGATTTCCAGGATGCCACTGTCTCCTATTCCCATTTCCCCCTCCCTCTATTCCAAAGGTGGATGACCTGGTGCCTAGTACCTTTGGCCACCTCAGGTTTCCATGTCACTGCCCCTATCATTTCCAATCCCGAGTCCAAGCCTGGCCATTGCTCCTCCATAGGTCCCTCTTTTCATCCTAAACTTCTCATAGTCTTTTTTATTTTGGGTGGGTGGGGGGGAGACAGAGTCTCATTTTGTCCTCCTTGGTAGAGTGCTGAGGTGTCATAGATCACAGCAACCTCAAACTCTTGGGTTCAAGTGATTCTCTTGTTTCAGCCTCCCAAGTAGCTGGAAGTACAGTCGCCTGCCTCAAAGCCCAGCTATTTTTAGAAACCCCCTTAGAGAGGGGGTCTCGCTCTGGCTCGGGCTAGTTTCCAACCTGTGAGCTGGGGCAATCCTCCCGCCTTGGCCTCCCAGAGTGTTGGGTAGGCATGAGGCACCTCACCCGGCCTCCTCCAATAATTTAAGATGGCACAGCAGGATTGATCCCGTTTGACTTACCAGAGACTGGGAACCCAAGAGAGACTGTCTTTGCCCTAGACCCCCAAATCTCCAACTCCCTGGCCACCCACTCTCCTTCTTTGTATTCCCTCATCGCTAAACACCTGCCCTCAAGAATAACCAGACACAGCCACCTTGTCCCTGGGCACGGCAATCACCAGCGCCCCCGACTGCCATCCTAAAGACCATCATCGGTCCCTACGCGCTACCCTACCTTCCCCCTTTTCCCAGTCACCGTTATTCCTTGACATCTGATCCAAGTGCGATTCCCTAGTCCCCTGCCCCGTACTCCTGTCTGCAACGAAAATACCTATGAGTAGCTCATCTCCTGTGCAACACACCCTTGACTAGTCCGACCCCCAAGGGTACGTTCCCCGCGCACCTCGATCCCAGACTCCAGAATCTAGCAATCTCGCCTTCAAGCACATGTTCCCCGGGCCTTTCACTCCCGTACGCACCTGGAGGAGAAGACCCGCGAACAGCTGATGGCTGTGCCCACGTCGCAAAGCGCGCGGTAATCTCGGTCCCGGGCGCGTGCCGCCTTCACGTGCAGCGCGTAGAGAGAAAGCCCTAAACCTGCCAAGCAGAGCGCGAGCCGCACCCATCCGGGGCTCCCCCAGGAGGTGCTCATATCTACAGTCCCGCCCGAGGCGCCAGCGAGAAGGGTGCCTGCCACAGTGAAGAGGCGGGACAGGATCTGTCCATGCCCATCCTGCCCCTATGGCTGGAACGATTGGTCTGCCAGGTCTCCCACTCCGTAATCCAATTGGTTGTTCCTAGGACTCAACAGGCGTAAAGATGAGGCAGGAAAATACCGATACACTAAGGAACGCTGGGACTGGCAAAGCGTCCAGGGAGGTGAGAGATCACCGACAAGGCAGCCGCCGTGCATGACGGGAGTTGTAGTCGCGGCGGCTTTAAGACAGCAAGAGAAATGGAGTCTCCAGAGTTTTAAATGATATTAATGTGAGTGGCAGTATTTTATGTTTAGCCTATGAAAAGGTCTCTTCTAAGCACTGGAACATCCAAGACCTAGAGACCAGCTGATCAGGGGATACTGCAACCTATTCAGGAACCAAACATCTTCCCTAAAATTATTTATTATTATTATTATTTTTTTTTGAGACAGAGTCCCACTACGTCGCCCTTGGTAGAGTGCTGTGGTGTCACAGCTCACTGCAACCTCAAACTCTTGGGCTTAAGCGATTCTCCTGCCTCAGCCTCCCAAGTAGCTGGGACTTCAGGCATCCACAATGCTTGGCTATTTTTGTAGTTGTTGTTACAGGTGTCCTTGTTTAGCTGGCCTGGGCCAGGTTTGAACCCACCACCGTTGGGGCATGTGGCTGGCGACTTAACCACAGTGCTACAGGCACCCAGCCACCCTGGAATTATTTCAGACACCCTTAGTGCAATAGCCTCCTGTGCTCCCAGGTTGCTTAGCCATTCCTTCCTGCTGTCTCACCAGGGCTGGCTGGTCTTCCTCTTCTTCTCACCCATAAATTCCCAGCACTATTGCCTTGACCACTCTCTTGACAATACTTGTCTACTATGCGGTGTCCAATTCCCAAAACCCAAGTCTGGATCAACTGAACAGTCATCCCTCCTATCCAAGCTTTCTGTAGGCAGTTGAATGCTTTCCTTCACAGACATGTGATCTGTTGATGACCTGTCTCTTCTATACCTTCAACCTCTCCTTTTTTGTCATCTACACTGAAACTTGTTTCTCTTTCCTATCTCAGAAACAGCAACAAATCTCCATTCACCAAAAGTACCTTCAAGGCTGCAGTGAGCTATAATCCACTACACTCTAGCCTGGGGGACAAGCAGGACCTTGTTTCAAAAGGAAAAAATTCTCTCATCAACTCCCCCATTTCTATTATCCCATCTTCCCCTTTATAGTCAAGTTTTTGGAAAGATTTTATTATACATTCCCAGACTTTACTTCCTTATTCTTCCTTGCTGAGGACACCATAAATTAGCTCCTGCTTCTAGCACTCCCCTGACACCTAGTGGCTGGTATCACCAGGATGTTAAACTCAATGTTTATTTTTCAGGATTTATCTTGGTTAGCCTCCCAACAGTATCAGTCTCTATTTCCACTCCCTCTTGTTAACTCTCTTTTCCTCTGGATTCTGTGATATTTCACTCTCCTTTTGGCCCTCCTTCCTCTCTGGCTTCTTTTTCTCGGATCTACTCTCTTTGGAAGAAGAGTGTGGTAGAATAATGTGACATAATAATGATCTCCAGGCCAGCTGAGGTGGCTCACTCCTGTAGTCCTAGCATTCTGGGAGGCCAAGGCTGGTGGATTGCTTGAGCTCCAGACTTTGAAACCAGCCTGAGCAAAAGCGAGACCCTGTCTCTACAAAAAAAATAGAAAAACAGAGGCAAGAAGATCGCTTGAGCCCAAGAGTTGGAGGTTGTTGTGAGCTATGACACCATGGGTCTCTACCCAGGGCAACAGCTTGAGACTCTGTCTCAAAAATAAATAAATAAAGAAAGAAAGAAAGAAAGAAAGAAAGATGATCTCCAAAGACGTCCATGTCCTAATCCCTGAAACCTGTGAATATGTTAGGTTACATAGCAAAAGGGAATTAAGGTTCCAGATGGAATTAAGTTTGCTCTGCTGATTTTTTTTGCAGTTTTTGGCCGGGGCTGGGTTTGAACCCACCACCTTGGCATATGGGGCCGGCACCCTACTCCTTTGAGCCACAGCCACCGCCCAGTTTGCTCTGCTAATTTTAAAACAGGGAAATTATGCTGCATTAGGTCCAATATAATCCCGAGGGGCTGTAAAAATGAAAGAGGGTGGCAAAGGAAATAAAAGGGAAATATAAGTACAGAAGAAAGACACAGAGAGCTGCGATGTTACTGGCTTTGGAGATGGAGGAAGGGAGTCATCAGCTAATAATAGAGGCAAGTAGCCTCTAGAAGCAGGAAAGAGCAAATAAATAGATTCTCCCTTAGAGTCACAAGAAAGGAACAATTTACATTTTAATTTTAGCCCAGTGAGACCCTGTCCAACTTCTAAGCTACAGAACTGTAAGATAAATTTGTAGTGTTTGAAGCTACTAAATTTGTGGCACTATATTACAGCAGCAATTGGAAACTAATATAGGAGACTAGGATGTAGGCCTCCTTCTCATCTCTCTCTACCATCTCCTAGGGTGTTGCTGTTCTGGTTTCTAGAATAAGCGATCTAAGAGGGAGCAAGATGGAAGTCACAGCCTGAGCAAGAGCAAGTCCCCCATTTCTACAAAAAGTACAAAAATCAGCCAGGCATGATGGTGCATGCCTGTAGTCCCAGCTACTGGGGAGACTAAGGCAGAAGGATTGCTTGAGCCCAGGAGTTTGAAGTTACAGTGACCTATTAGTTACAGCTTTAAACCCCATGGCAGAACACCTCCTGGATGTCATCATTGGATATCATACTGACCTATCAGATGCAACACACCCCAAACTGTACCATTTATGTTTGCCAAACTTGTTCCTCTTCTGGGGTCTTCCATTTTAGGGATAGCCCCTCCATCCACACAAACCACCCCTTCTGAACTAGTCTCTCACTCCTACTCCCTATAATCTATATAAGACCACTATATTCTTTTTTATTTTTCATAGAGAGTCTCACTCTGTTGCCTTGGGTAGAGTGCCGTGGCATCAGCCTAGCTCACAGCAACTTCAGACTCCTGGGCTCAAGTGATTCTCTTGCCTCAGCCTCCCAAGCAGCTGGGACTACAGGTGTCCACCAAACATTAGTTTTTCTATTTTTAGGAGACATGGGGGTCTCACTCTTGCTCAGACTGGTTTTGAACTCCTGAGCTCAAGCAGTCCACCTGCCTCAGCCTCCCAAAGTGCTAGGATGACAGGCATAAGCCACCACATCCAGCTCAGACCACTAATTCTGGTCCAAGTTATCATGTCTCACCTAGGTAACTGTAGTATCCTCATTGGTTTCTAAAATATAGTTGTCCTCCATCCCAAGAACCATTCTCCATACAGCAACCAAAGTTATCCTTTCAAAAATAAAGATGTATAGCTGGGCGTTGTGGTGGGTGCCTGTAGTTCCAGCTACTTGGGAGACTGAAGCAAGAGAATCACTTAAGCCTAAGAGTTTGAGGTTGCTGTGAGCTGTGATGCCATATCACTCTACCAAGGGCAACATAGTGAAACTCTAAGAAGGAAAGGAAGGAAGGAAGAGAGAGGAGAAGAGAGGAGAGGAGAGGAGGAGAGAGGAAGGGAGGGGAGAGGAGAGGAGAGAAGGAGAGGAGAGCAGAGGAAAAGGAAGTTTCATTGGGCTGGGCACAGTGGCTCACACCTGTAATCCTAGCACTCTGGGAGGCTGAGGCAGGTGGATTGCCTGAGCTCACAGGTTTGAGACCAGCCTGAGCAAGAGTGAGACCCCGTCTCTAAAAATAGCTGGGCATTGTGGTGGGTGCCTGTAGTCCCAGCTACTCGGGAGGCTGAGACAAGAGAATCGCTTGAGCCCAAGAGTTTGAGGTTTCTGTGAACTGTGATGCCACAGCACTCTATGAAGGGTGACAAGTGAAACTCTGTCTCAAAAAATAAATAAAAAGATGTAGTTTTGTTGCTCTGCCTTTCAATAGTGTCCCATTTCAATAGCTCCTAAAATAAATCCCCTCCAAAGTTTCATGTTTCCTTCATTTATTTAACAAATGTTTATTGGGTACCAGTTATTTGTCAGGGATTGTGCTTAGGTGCTTGGAATAACTCAGTAAAGCAGACAAATACTAATGCTTTTGTCTTACATTGTAGAAAAGAAGAGGTGAATGAGCAATTAATCTAATAAATATGTAAAATACACAGGTAGCACGGAGTTGGTAATAAAATAAAAAGATCAGAATGGAGGAAATTGTGATTTTATTTGTTGGTTTATTTATTTATTTGAGACAGAGTCTCACTTTGTTACCCCAGGCTAGGGGGCTTGGGGTCATAGCTCACTGCAATCCCAAATTTCTGGGCTTAAGTGATCCTCTTGCTTCAGCCTCCCAATTAGCTGGGACTATGGGCATGCACCACCACTCCCAGCTAATTTTTCTATTTTTAGTAGAGACGTGGTCTTGCTCTTGCTTAGGCTGATCTCCAACTCCTGAGCTCACGCAGTCCACTCACCTCCACCTCCCAGAGTTCTAGGAATACAGATCTGAGCCACCAGGCGCCCAGAGATTGCAATTTTAAAAAGGATGAACAGGTGGGTTTCATTCAGTTGAGGCTGAGCAAAAGCTTGAAGGAGGTGAGGGCACGAGCTATCTGGTTATCTAGCGCAAAAGTGCTCCAGGTACAGGGCATAGCCAGTGAGAGGCCATGAAGCGCAGCGTGCTGGCACGTTCAGTGAACAGACAGTGCACAGCGTAGCTGCAGCAGAGTGTGGGGGGCAAGGGCAGAGAGAAAAGAGGGGTGGCAGTCTTTTAATCATTTTAAACCTCAGTTCTTACATCCGTAACATGAAGAAAATAATAGTACCGGCGGCTCCTGGGCTCAAAGGGGTAGGGCGCCAGCCCCATATGCTGGAGTTGGTGGGTTCAAAGCCAGCCCTGGCCAAAAACTGCAAAAAAAAAAAAAAAAAAAAAAGAAGGACGAGGAGGATGAGGAAGAAGAGGAGAAGAAGAAGAAAAAGAAAATAATAGTACCTACCTCAGACGGTTGTTATAAAGATTACATTAATACATACAAAGCTCTTAGAAGAATGCGGGACCTATGTACAGTATTGTGAAAAGGGGCTCGTGAGCTGCATGTCCAGCCTCCGCCGCCGGGGGCAGCAGCGAGTTTGGGACGAGCATTAGCGGAGTGCTCTGGGTCAACTGGGGTGAGGTCGTTGCCAGACGCCTCCCGCTTTTCTGGTGGCTGCAGCTGCTTCCTCCACGCTGCTTCCTCCACACTCCTGTCCACGCTGCGGCCACGTGAGTGCCCAGCTCTGGCACACCGAGTACTCTGAGTCCTTGCTGCTTTGCGCAGGCTGTCCTTCCCACCAGGAGCACCCTTGCCTCTCCCTTCTGCTGGCCTTTGGGCGAGTGGTCTCCTGGCCTGACTGCAGGACATTGTCAGGATGCTGGGGAAAGTGGGGAGGAGCAGTGTAAGGGTGAGAAGCAAGGAGGAGGCTCAGACACTCAGGGAGCTCCTTTCCCATGGGCTATTCCCCCCAGGTCCTCAAGAAGTCCAGCCGTGGTGAGCAATCCTACCTCCAAGTTTAAAGACAGCCTTCAAAGGCCCGTGCCATGGCTCCCGCCTGTAATCCTAGCATTCAGAGAGGCGGAGGCGGGTGGATTGCTTGAGCTCATGAGTTCAAGACCAGCCTGAGCAAGAGTGAGACACTCCCCACCCCCCATAAAAAGCTGGATGTTGTGGCAGGTTCCTGTAGTCCCAGCTACTTGGGAGGCTAAGGATTGCTGAGTTTGAGGTTGCTCTTAGCTATGATGCCATCACAGTCTACCAGGGGGCAAGAAAGTGAGACTCAGTCTTAAAAAAATAAAAATAAAAATAACAGCAACAAAAAAAGACATCCTCCAAAGACGTAGCCTGCTCCCCTTAACACTTTTTTTTTTTTTTGGGGGGGGGAGCAGTGTTTGACCAGGTTTTGGGTTTGAACCTGCCACCTCTGGCATATGGGGCCGGTGCCCTACTCCTTTGAGCCATAGGGGCCACCCAACACTTTTTTTTTTAATTTAAAATATTTTTATTTAGGAACCTTATAACCACAGTAAAGAAAAATCCAATCAGGGCTGGGTGCACATCTAATCCTAGCACTTTGGGGGACCAAGTTGGGCAGATCATTTGAGTTCAGGAGTTCAACACCAGCTTGAGCAAGAGGGAGACCCCTTGGCTCATGCCTGTAATCCTAGCACTCTGGGAGGCTAAGGGAGGTGGAGCCCTTGAGCTCAGGAGTTGGAGACCAGCCTGAGCAAGAGTGAAACCCCATCTGTACTAAAAATAGAAAAACTATTCTGTGGTGGGCACCTATAGTCCCAGCTACTCTGGAGGGTGAAGCAAGAGGATGGCTTGAGTCCAAGAGTTTGAGGTTGCTGTAAGCTAGGCTGAGGCCACAGCACTCTAGCCTGGACAACAGAGTGAGACTGTGTTTCAAAAATGAAAGGCAGAAAAGAAAGAGGGAGATCCCATCTTTGCTAAAAATAATAATAATAAAATTAAAAATAGAAAAATTAGCTGAGCTTGATGGCACACACTTTAGTCCCAGCTATTCCAGAGGCTGAAGCAGGAGATTGCCTGAACCCAGGAGTTTGAGGTCGGTGTGAGCTAGGCTGAGGCCACAGCACTCTAGCCTGGGCAACAGAGTGAGGCTCTGTCTAAAAAAAAAAAAAAATTCCAATCAGTAAAAACACACACGTAAAAAAGACTCTTCCACCACCTCTTGCTGGATGAAGTAATTATCTTCTCACTGGTCTCTCTGCCTTTGGTGTCACCAACCTCATCCTCCCAATCACTACAGCCAAACGGTTCTAAGGAGCAGAGGCTATGAGTTAAAACCCTTCAGTAGTTACTAACTACTCAGGACAAATGCAGAATTCTTACCCTCCATTAGCTGCTGGCCATCATTTCCTAGACTACGCAGGGCTCCAGCCATACTCGCAGATCATCATCCAGGCTATTGTCTATACTGTCGCAACCTTCCCACCCTGAATTCCTTGCTTGGCCAAGTCCAGCTTTTGCTGACCTGTAGAGGGAATGGTGCTATTTTTCTGGGGGTCCAGAGCAGGGGCATAGCTGGCAGGGCCTGGCGACAGAGTTGCGAGTTCTCAGTGCCAAACTACACCTCCCAGGAGGCATCGGGCGCCCACACCTTGCGCGACGTCACGGCGGCAGAGGGCGCAGGCGGCTCGGCCTGCCCAGCCGCTCGACTGCTTGGGCCGTTACGCTCGGACCCGAGCCCTGGCTCTGCCCCCGAGGTAAGTGGAGCAACCCGCGCAAACCCTCCCCACGGACGTTTAGCAGCGCACGTCCGCAGCCTTCATCATTGAGTGGGAGCGCGGGAGTGCGCACGGGGCGAGGGCTGGCATCTGCCATATCGGGGAAGATCTGGGCCGCATCAAGTGACCCCGAGGGAGGGAATTCAGATGAGGGCTCCTGCCTGCATCCTTGAAGCAGCCGGCCCTGGGGGGTCACAATGCTGTGTATCGTAAGTCTGCTGGCCAGGTTCCCGGGGCCTGGGTCTGAAGGCGCTGGGTAGGGGTCAGCCCCGCCTCCTGAACGATGGTGCCCAGGACCAGAGGGAGCTAGGGTAAGGTTTTCTGGCTGAATGGGTCTGAGGATCTTCTCCCCAATGCCACCAGAGAGAGCCTCAGGTTTAAGAATATAGGCTCCAGGCTCGGCGCCAGCCACATACACCAGAGCTGGAGGGTTGGATCCAGCCCAGGCCTCCCAAACGACAGTGACAACTACTACCAAAAAATAGCCGGGCATTGTAGCGGGTGCCTTAGCTACTTGGGAGGCTGAGGCAAGAGAATAACTTAAGCCCAGGAGTTGGATGTTGCTGTGAGCTGTGATGCTATGGTACTCTACCCAGGGGGACAGCTTGAGGCTCTGTCTTTAAAAAAAAAAAAAAAGAATATAGGCTCCAAAAAGCAAGGTTGTCCAGGGTTGACCTGTGTGTGTTTGGGGAGGTAGTTGAAGAAGTGGGCAAAGATTGCCCAGGTCTGAGGATACCAGTGCCCATGTGGAGAGGTGGTAAGGGTGGTCTGGATTTGGAGCCTTACAATCCCCCCCCCCCCTTCCCTGCCCTGGTAGATGGGAGCTGCTCTCTGGGGGCTGAGACTGTCAGCATCCTCAAGGGGCCCTCGCCCCTGAAGTCAAAGAAGAACCCCTATCTACCTACACTCCCTTTCCCCGTTCTGGGGTTGCCTCCGCCCCTTGGGTCCTCAGCCGTAGCCGTCTCCCAGTCTGACAAAGGAGCAGGAACAGGACAATGATACTGGCATCGGTGCTGGGAAGTGGTCCCTGGAGTGGGCCTCCACTCCGGCCTCTCCTGGGGTCCACACTCTTGCTTCGGGCTCGCTCAACATCAGCCACTGATACGCACCATGTGGAGATGGCACGGGAGCGCTCCAAGACAGTCACCTCCTTTTACAACCAGTCAGCCATTGATGTGGCAGCCGAGAAGGTACACAGCTGGGCAGTGAGCCCAGGGTCAGGAGATGGAGTGGGTGTCTAGGGAAAGGGTGGAGCTGATGTGGGGTGTTAGCGGTCCAGTGCTCAAGACCCATCTGCCTCTCTAGCCCTCAGTCCGCCTCACTCCAACCATGATGCTCTATTCTGGCCGCTCTCAGGATGGCAGCCACCTTCTGGTAAGTTTCCTGCCCTCTATTTTCCTCTTGTCTCCTAGACCTCTGGGCCAGCCACTCAGGTCCCAGTTCTGCCTTTCTTCTTCTTTTTTCTAGAAAAGTGCCCGATACCTGCAGCAAGAGCTACCTGTAAGGATCGCTCACCGAATAAAGGGCTTCCGCTGCCTTCCTTTCATCATTGGCTGTAACCCCACCATTCTGCATGTGGTAAGGTAGAAAAGACCTTAGATCAGTGTGCTCATTTCCCAAGGGACAAATGGGGAATATGGGGCCTAGAGTGGCAGAGTTTACCTTACCTAATGGTATCAGGGCCATAAAGGATTCAGCCCCAAGCCTTCAGAGGCTAAGGCTGTGTATTCATGGAGGCTGGAAATGTCTCCCCCCCCCTCAGTGGGGGTTTGAATCACATGCATTGGGCTGGGCAGTGATTCCCATCAGTAGGTAAAGGTGGCTTTTTTTTACCCAGTGCTGGTTGCAGCCCATGAATTTCCACTCCTCTTCCTTGCAGCACGAGCTGTACATCCGTGCCTTCCAGAAGCTGACAGACTTCCCTCCGGTGAGGGCTGGGCCAGAGGAGGGTAAGGGGCTGAGAGGTTAGTGTTGAGCTATCTCTGCTCATGACTCTCTGATCTGCAGATCAAAGACCAGGCAGAAGAGGCCCAATACTGCCAGCTGGTGCGACAGCTGCTGGATGACCACAAGGATGTGGTGACTCTCTTAGCTGAGGGCCTGCGTGAGAGCCGGAAGCACATAAAGGTCCAGGGCAGCAAAGGAGGGGGCCAGGCCTGTTGTTGAGGGGACTGGGAAGGGGAAAAGGGTTCTAAAGACTCACTATTTCCAGGATGAAAAGCTCGTCCGATACTTCTTGGACAAGACGCTGACTTCAAGGCTTGGGATCCGCATGTTAGCCACCCATCACCTGGCATTGCATGAGGACAAGGTAGGCTTTGGGACCTGAGACCCAAATGGGACAGAGAGACTGAGCTGGGGATCTGGGCCAAGGACCAGAGGGAGAGACTTTGGGGCTGTTGCTTTGGGAGAGTTCAGAAGTTGCAAGTGTTTGGTGGCTAAGATGAGGGTGAAAGTGTTACTAGTCCTGACCTTCTTTCTTCTGTCAGCCTGACTTTGTTGGCATCATCTGCACTCGTCTCTCCCCAAAGAAGATTATTGAGAAATGGGTGGACTTTGCCAGGTGAGGTCAGAGTGGTTAAGGGGGCAGATATCTAGGGGCAGGGATTCTTGGGTCTGAGCTCTTGCCTGGGGCATGATCTAGGGCACGGTTTCTCAACCTTGGCACTGTTGACATTTTGAACCAGAAAATTATTTGTAGTGGGTCGCTGTCCCATGCATGTTAGGATGTTTAGCAGTATCTCTGGCTTCTACTTATTTGATGCCTATCCTGCCTCCTAGGTGTGACCAGCAAAATGTATCTGTACATAGCCAAATGCTCCTTGTAGGGATATAATCACCTTGAATTGAGAACCACTTGTCTAGGGGCACCTGTATGAACTCTTGCTCCTATTCACAGACGCCTGTGTGAGCACAAGTACGGTAATGCCCCCCGTGTCCGCATTAACGGACATGTGGCTGCGCGTTTCCCTTTCATCCCTATGCCACTGGACTACATCTTGCCTGAGCTGCTCAAGAATGCCATGAGGTGGGCTGGCTGGACATGTTGGGTGGGGGGGGGAAGACAGGAACTGGTATTGTACCATCAACTGGTCTTTTGCTCCTGCATAGAGCCACAATGGAGAGTCACCTAGACACGCCCTACAACGTCCCAGATGTGGTCGTCACTATCGCCAACAACGATATTGATCTCGTCATCAGGTTTGCCCTGAGTGGACTTGGGCAGCAGTGGGTGGAGGTTCTGGGCACTGTTTGTGATTTGCTGTAGGACCTCTAGCCAGTACCTGCCCCACTATGGGGCTAGGTCCTTGATCAAAATTTTCTGAGGTTGCCTTGAGCTGAACATTAATACATACGAGGCCAGCTGAGGGGCCTAACGTTGGGAAACAGAAGTAACCAGTCTATGATGCTGGGCTGAGAATTAATGTCAATTCTTGTGGAAAGGTACCAGGATGTTCAACCTGTGTGAGCTGCATGCTGATCATGTGAGGACTTTTTTTGCTTATCTGTGATATCCGATATGAAAAGTATGCATGGACCTTTTTTTGCTAATCAGCTTTCATCTGTATTTGTGTATTTAATGTATGGCCCAAGATAATTCTTATTCTTCCAGTGTATGGCAGAGGAAAAAAAAAAAGGTTGGACACTCCTTCAAAGCAATCAGTGCCCCCACCCCCAGGCAGAGGTAGAGATGGAGAAATGTGGCTTATATATGTACAAAGCCCAAGGGTCTAGGTGGATCACATTCCACCTTTGGATGAAAAGCACAGGAAGGCAGACAGAACTGTCTGCTTAGGTGGTCGTGTCCCTCATCAAAGCTAAGCCAAGTCTATGTTGTGGACATCCTGCCAGGATTTCAGATCGAGGTGGAGGAATCGCTCATAAAGACCTGGATCGGGTCATGGATTACCACTTCACCACAGCTGAGGCCAGCACTCAGGATCCCCGGATCAGCCCCCTCTTTGGCCACCTGGACATGCACAGTGGTGGCCAGTCAGGACCCATGCATGGGTGAGTCCCCACCTTGCCAGGATGGAAGGGTGGGGGGACCCTAAGAGACTAAAGCCTCTGAAGCCCCCTTTCCTATCCCCCTGCTCACCCCCAGCTTTGGCTTCGGGTTGCCCACATCACGGGCCTACGCAGAGTACCTTGGTGGTTCCCTGCAGTTGCAGTCCCTGCAGGGCATTGGCACGGATGTCTACCTGCGGCTGCGTCACATTGATGGCCGTGAGGAAAGCTTCCGAATCTGACCCTACAACCATTAGCCTGCTCACCTGCCTGGCATGGGCCACACTCCCTGCCAAGACCTTCCAGGTCAGGCAGGGTGGCAATCTGCTCTACACGCTGCTGCACCTTGAGTCTCAAGGCCCTAAATGGATTTACATGGAGCTGGGCACCGCTCCTCCTCAATAGGCTCTACTACTTCCTTGCCTCCAGGCCTTGGAGGAGAGGGAGTGGGGACCTGTGAGACCTCCAACACCAGCTCCATTATTCTCGTTCCTGGGGAACTCCCACTTTGACCTGTTATTAAAGTTCACATTTTAAATGCTCTCTTGGGCCCCATGTATGGGGAGGGCAGGTAAGGTTTTGTTTCTTTTGTTTCTTGGTCCCTGGATTTAACTGGCTCATGTCCCAGTCTCTCAAGCGTCCTGACAGCCTGGCAGACCTGGAGTAGAACTAGTCCCAAATCTCTTTCATGTTTGATGGGAGTAGAGGTGACTCTGACAGCTTAGGCAAAGACTTTTCGTTCATCTAACACATTTCTGGTTCCCAGACAATACAGGGTGGACATGTTCATGTACAATTTAAAACAGTTAACATAGGCTCGGCACCAGCCACATACACTGAGGGTGGCAGATTTGAAACCAGCCCAGGACAGCTAAACAACAATGACAACTGCAACAAAAGATAGCCAGGTGTTGCAGCAGGTGCCTGTAGTCCCAGCTACTCGGGAGGCTGAGGCAAGAGACTCACTTAAGCCCAAGAGTTGGAGGTTGCTGTGAGCTGTAACGCCACAGCACTCTACCAAGGGTGACATAGTGAGACTGTTTCAAAAAAAAAAAAAAAGTTTAACATAGTAAACTGCTCACAAACTTGATGTCCACCCTGTATTTAAAGGTCAGGTTGACCCACCTCTAGGTTTCAGTTTTGACTCTTCTCTTAATGGCAGACACTTTCTAGAGATAAAGGTCACCAGAATGGGCAACCTCCTGAGCCACCTTAGTAAGGTTAAAAATACTGTGTCTGCTCTTGTTGACAAGGAAAAGAACATTACAAGGTTGTGCCCTGGCAGGCCCCAGCAGGGACTTGGTATCTTGCTCAGAGAAAGGTAGGGACAGCCAGGGACTTGAGCAAAAGGAAAGAGCTTTAGTTAGCAAATAGGAAGAAGGTTAGAAATGAAACAGAACTTCCTCTGAGAAGCAGAACTCCAGATAAAGTCTTAGTTAGGAACACCCTACCCACCATACCAAAGAAGAAGAAAGGCTTGAAGGCCTGCATAATGGGACTGGCAAGGAAAGTCTTCCTCTGTCTCTTGCTTTCATATCTGAGCCTTAGGGGAAGGGATCCTGTGGCCTTGGGACCACATGTGGCATTCTGGATCCTTCAGTGTGGCCTTTTGACTGAAACAAAATTTTACAGAACACATCTAAAAATAATTTTTTTAAAATTTTATTGTTTATTTACTGAGACAGAGTCTTACTTTGTTGCCCTTGGTAGAGTGCAATGGCATCACAGTTCACAGCAACCTCAAATATTTTTTTTTTTTGAGACAGAGTCTCAGTATGTAGCCCTGGGTAGAGTGCTGTGGCCTCGCAGCTCACAGCAACCTCCAATTCTTGGGCTTAAACTACTGTCTTGCCTCAGCCTCCCAAGTAGCTGGGACTACAGGCGCCTACCACAATGCCCGGCTATTTGTTGTTGCAGTTGTCATTGTTTAGCTGGCCTGAGCCAGGTTGAACCCACCACCCTCAGTGTATGTGGCTGGCGCCATAACCACTGTGCTACACACACTGAGTCAACAACCCCAAACTCTTGGGCTCTAGAGATCCTCTTGCCTCAGCCTCCCAAGTAGCTGGGACTACAGGTGCCTACCACAATACCCCACTGTTTTTAGAGACAGGGTCTAGCTCAGTCTGGTCTCGCACTCTTGAGCTCAGGCATTCCACCTGCCTCAGCTTCCCAGAGTGCTAGGATTATAGGTGTGCACTATGGGGCCGGCCTAAAAAAATTTTTTTTAAATAGGATTTCCATGAAGTTTAGGTGAAGTCAAGGGGCTATACTTGGGGATCTGGAGGACCACAGGTTCCCCTACCCCTTTGGGAGATGAAATGATGGTAGGAAACCACAAAGACTTGCTAGGTTGAAATCCTGCTGGCTACAGGGCAGAGAAGTAAGGCTGGGGAAGTGAGGCTGGAGAGGTAGGCAGCAGTCAGAGGGTCAGGACCTTAAAGCTTGGGCTTTATTCTGAGGCAGTAGGGATCTGCGAATGGGTTTTAACCCTTTGTGGAACAATCAGAAATTAAATGTGCCTACAAGTGTCACCAAAAGAACATCTTGATTGCCTATAAGCATTTGTAGTCAAAAGGTTAAACTAAGAAGGGATGTTTCAGGTTGGATTCTCTAGAAGCATACCCTTAAGAGGATTTGTTTCCATGTGATTTGTTAAGAACATGCTCCCAGAAGGGAGTAGGAAAAGGGGAGGAAGCAGCCAAGCAAGGATGTGATCTCAGACACAAGTCCAAAACCAGATAATTATGCCTCAGGGTTGGTTAGAGAGGTAGAGTCCATAGTCACTGAATAATTCCTCCATTTGACAGTCACAGCTTAAAGTCAGTGGTGGAAAGGCAAAACAACTCTATCAGCCTGAGGGCAGTTCTTCAAAGAAGAGCCTGTGGAGCTGGCCTTTGAAAGCACATTCAAGGTAATCTGGGCCCTATGCCTGTAGCAGTGGCATATGGGTAGGGCACTGGCCACATGCACAGAGGCTAATGGGTTGGAACCCAGCCCAGGTCTGTTAAACAACAATGACAACCGCAATAACAACAACAATAGCTGGGCATTGTAGTGGGCACCTGTAGTCCCAGCTACTTGGGAGGCTGAGGCAAGAGTTAGAGGTTGCACCAGCACATTGTACCCCTTGATTGAACTAATGTACACAGCTATGATTTAACAAATAGAGTTGGAGGTTGCTGTGAGCTGTGATGCCACAGCACTCTACCAGGGCGACATAGTGAGACTGTCTCAAAAAATAAATAAATAAAAATAAAATAAAGATAATCTGGACACACAAAAACAAAAAAGGAATAATTCTAGAGATTTGAGTGGAGCATCTACTTTGTTCTAGGAGGAATAGTCAATAACGCTTATTGGAAGCAGGAGTTTAAATCTGAGCAACAGTGAGACCCCAGGTGCTGTGGGTGTTGTAACAGGTGTCTGTAGTCCCAGCTACTTGGGAGGCTGAGGTAAGAGGCTTGAGCCAAGGAGTTTGAAGCTGCTATGAGCTATGACACAGCAGCACTCTACTGAGGGTAACAAAGTAAGACTTAAAAAAAAAAAAAAAAAAAAAGATAGGATGGAAGAAGGCATTAGAATTTCAGGTTTTTTTCTGGCTTGTCATTTATTTCTTTTGTTATATTGATAGAGAGCTGGCGTTGACTGTCCTCCTCTGAGAACCTCCTTCAATTCCTCAAAGCCAAGTCTGCAGCACTTCTCACTGCCATCTCCCAGGGATGCCTCATTCTCAAGATATTTCTTGATCTGTAACCTCTGAGCCTGGTCCTCAGGCATCCATCCCACCCCTCTTAGAACTGTTTCTCAGCCCAGCAACGAAATTACCGTATATACTCGAGTATAAGCTGAGTTTTTCCCGGCACAAATTTGTGCCGAAAAACCGAACTCCGCACAAATTTTGTCCCGGAAAAAACTCGGCTTATACTCGAGTATATACGGTATATATAAGATGAAATTCAGAGAAGAGCAAAAGAGAATGTTTAAGAGAATGTTTATTGAATTACCTACCCTGTCACACACTTTGCAATACACTTGATAAGACAGTAGGGGTGCACCTGTGGCTCAGTGGGTAGGGCGCTGGCCCCATACACTGAGGTTGGCAGGTTTGAACCCGGCCCCAGCCAAACTGCAACAAAAAAATAGCTGGGCATTGTGGTGGGCGCCTGTAGTCCCAGTTACTGAGGAGACTGAGGCAAGAGAATCGCCTAAGCCCAAGAGCTGGTGGTTGCTGTGAGCTGTGATGCCACAGCACTCTACCAAGGGTGACAAAGTGAGACTGTCTCTAAAAAAAAAAAAAAAAGTTTAACTCACTTTTATTTATTTATAAGACAGAGTCTCACTCTATTGCCCAGGCTAGCATGCCATGGGATCAGCCTAGCTCACAGCAATCTCAAACTCCTGGGCTCAAGCAATCCTCTTACCTCAGTCTCCCGAGTAGCTGGGACTACAGGTGCCTGACTATTTTTCTAATTTTAGTAGAGATGGGGTCTCACTCTTGCTCTGGCTGCTTTTGAATTGCTGAACTCAAGTAATCCTCCCACCTGGGCCTCCTGGAGGGCTAATATTACAGGCGTGATCACAGAGCCCGGAGGATAGTTTAACCTTCACATAGTTATATGGTTGATACAGTTACACATGGCTTAGCTATACACACACACACACACACACACACACACACAGTCATTCCTTGGTAACTGAGGAGCTACTGGTTCCAGGATCTTCTGCAGATAACGAAAATTGGCAGATTCTCAGGTCCTGCTGTCAGCCCTGTAGTAACAGGGAATATGAAAAGCCCACCCTCTGTATTCATGGGTTCTGCATCCTGTTATGGATTGTATTTTCATTCTCCAATTGGGTGAACCTGTAAATGTGGAACCCGCGGATACAGTGGGCCAACTGTATATGGTTTACTATATATAGAGATATTTATAGCTTAAACTTTACTCTCAGAATCCACAAACTTGTACCTTCTGACCTTACCCAGAGTAGGGTTAAAACTCAAGGTTCCTCACTCACTGCCAAGATGCTCTTCATTGTATTCACTGAGTCTGGCTGGTTTTCTGTTTAGAAGATGTGTAGTTTTGGAGGCCTGGTCTTTCCTTTAGAAAGGCTTTATTCTGGGGCAGCGCCTGTGGCTCAGTGGGTAGGGCGCTGGCCCCATAAAAAAAGAAAGGCTTTATTATGGCTCGGCGCAGGTAGTTTAGTGAGTAAGGCACCAGCCACATATACCGAGGCTGGCGGGTTCGCGTCTGGCCCGAGCCTGCTAAACAACAATGACAACTACAACCAAAAAAAAATAGCCGAGTGTTGTGGTGGGCGCCTGTAGTCCCAGCTACTCGGGAGGCTGAGGCAAGTGAATGGCTTACGCCCAAGAGTTAGAGGTTGCTGTGAGCTGTAACGCCACAGTACTCTACTGAGGGCGACATAGTAAGACTGTCTCAATAAAAAAAAAAAAAAAGAAAAAAAAAGAACGGTTTTATTCTGTGAAGATGATTTATTTGCTGTCTCTGGACACGTCCATTCTTTTTCCTACCCTCAACTGTATCTTTTTCCAACCTTGAACAAGGGAAAGTTTCTTCAGCCTTCAAAAATGGTGTGACAGCTGTTAGACTAGCTCATGTGAGCAGCACAGGGATGGCTGTTAATTCCAGGCTCACAACCCTGGTATCAGGCTACCAGGGAGGCCGCTCTGGCTCCGCTCCGTAAAAGTGAGGGCAAAACCCAAGAAAACCGGCACATCTAGGCTTCCTCAGGTACCAGGATCGCTTGAGTCACCACATAGCAAAGTCTGTCTCCTCACAACTCTAGGGTGCAACACTATTTCCATACAGAAAACCAGGCACACCAGCCTCAGCCAACATAAACCTCCAGCTCTAGGCGGCGCCGTAGAGAGGGACGCACAAACCAATAAGCTCCTGCTACGTCATAGACCTTACCCACAGGCCCGAGGCTCCCGCCCCCCCACACTGCTGACCCGGAATTGAAAGAAATAAGCGGCGCCAGACTCCAGCATCACTTCCACCACCGTGATGGCTGCACAGGGAGCTGCGGCGGTAGTTGCAGCTGCAACAGGGGTCGCGGGGGAGGGAGAATCCGGGCCCGGGGAGAATGCGGCGGTCGAGGGGACCGCCCCATCCCCGGGCCGCGTCTCTCCGCCGACCCCGGCGCGCGGCGAGCCGGAAGTCACGGTGGAAATCGGAGAAACGTACCTGTGCCGGCGTCCGGATAGCACCTGGCGTGAGGGCGGCCCCAGGGCTAGGGGATGGGTGTGGCCTGAAGACAGGTTTTCCAAGAGGGCAAGGGTTGGGGGCGGGGCGCAGTGGGGGCGGGACTTTAGGAAAGAACGTGGAGTTGTGGGCAGTGAATTAATGGAAGCTATCCCCATCGGTTTACGCGGGGCCCCGCCTACAAACCCATCAGTCAGGCAATCCTCGAATTCTCTTAATGTTTACAGAACTCTGATTCCACCTCATGTTCCGTTTTAGGCTTAAATTTATTTTATTGGTAACCCTGCCTCCTCACTCTTCTCTTCTGTCTTGCTTCTTCAACATCCGCTCATCTACAGCCATCAGCAGAGAGGACCTTCCGGAAGACTACAGGCTTCCTATTCCTTTACGTTCTATTGCTTTCCCACATCTTCAAAATAAACCCCAAACTCCTGGCCGGGTGCGGTGGCTCACGCCTGTAATCTTAGCGCTCTGGGAGACTGAGATGGCAGGATTGCTTGAGCTCGGAAGTTGGAGACCAGCCAGAACAAGAGCGAGACCCTGTCTCTACTAAAAAGAAAAACTAGCTGGGCGTGTGGCAGGCGCCTGTAGTCCCAGCTACTCAGTAGGCTGAGGCAAGAGGATAACTTGAGCCCAAGAGTTGGAGGTTGCTGTGAGCTATGGCTGTGGCACTCTACCAGGGCGACCAAGTGAGACTCTGTCTCAAAAAACAAACAAAACCCCTCAAACTCCTTAGAATGTGTGACCACTCCAGTTTCTAGCCACCCTTAGCAAAGGTCATTGCCAGACCAAAGCACACTAAGAACTCTAAACACTATATACCTTTTTATTGCGTGTGCCCTCTGCTTGAAATGTCTTTTGACCTTCCTGGTAGCCTGATATCAGGGTTGTGAGCCTGGAATTAACAGCCATCCCTGTGCTACTCACATGAGCTAATCTAACAGTGGTCAAAAGACCCTTTCTCCTTGTTGACCTGGCTTGTTCCTACTCATCCTTTTAACTTCACTTTCTCTGTGATGCCATTCTTGAATCCATAAGGCAAAGTGAATTGCTCCCATCTTTGTGTTCCTGCTACATTTTTTTGTAATTCAGCCATAGTTTTTGTAACATTATGTTGTAATTTTGTCTGTGTCTTTCCCTATCATACTGGGAACTTCTAGAGGGCAGGACTTCTTGTGATTCATTGTTGTGTCCTCTGTACTTAGCTAGCAACAACATGGCATAGGGCTAGACACACAGTGATCGCCTTACTCATTTATTGAATGATCTACTAATTGTTAGGCACTGTACTAAAAATTTTGGAGGCATTAACTCACCTTCTGAGGTAGGCACTGTTATCCTTACTTTACACACAAAGGAATTGAGACTCAGAAAGTCCAAATAGCTTGCTCAATTACATATAGCTAGAAAGTGGGGAGCCAGAATTAAAAATAAACTCAAGCTGTCTTAATTTAGACCTGGTCCTCATGACCTTTAAATAAACGAATGACTAAGTATATAGTAAAATGAGCATTGAAATTGGAGTCAGATTTAAACTCAATAAAATACTAACTCTCATCACTTTTTAAATCTGTGACCTTGGATAACCCTCAGTGTTTTCTCAGCTATAAAATAGGAATAACAGCCTCAATCTAGTTTGCTTCACAAAGTTGTGGCAGTGATCGAGTAGAATGGCAGATGTGAACAGGTGAGGTTAGCATAGGTGTGGCCCTGGAATCTGGAAACTGCACCTCATTGTGCTGGATTCCTGTAATTCCAGTCTTAACTTCCTTTCTGATGATCCTATCTTTTCCTTTTACAGATTCTGCAGAAGTGATCCAGTCTCGAGTGAATGACCAGGAGGGCCGAGAAGAATTCTATGTACATTATGTGGGCTGTGAGTGGCTTGATACATTTGGGCCTGGGTTGGAGGGAGAGGGGTTGCTGGGCAGTATTCTCATGGCCCATCCTCACAGTTAACCGGCGACTGGATGAATGGGTAGACAAGAACCGACTGGCGCTGACCAAGACAGTGAAGGATGCTGTGCAGAAGAACTCAGAGAAGTACCTGAGCGAGCTGGCTGAGCAGCCTGAGCGCAAGATCACTCGCAACCAAAAACGCAAGCATGATGAGATAAACCATGTGCAGAAGGTCCGCTTCCCCTCCCTTCCTCAGGACCCAGGAGGCCCAGCTGCCTCCACTAACTCCCTTGAGCCTCTGGGGCCCCATTACCAAAACGACAGCAACTCCCATTTCTTAAGTTCCTGTAATGTGTTAGGAACTTTACCCACCTCTTCTCGTTTACTTTTCGTGGTTAAGAAAACTAAGGCTGAGAGAGGGTAAGAGCCTGGATATGGTGTCACTGAGAGGAGATGGCACAGCTGGCACTGGAACTCAGGCTTCCTGCCCAATAGCCTCTGCCTCCTATTGGCTGTGTCATTTAGATAAAATGACTTGAAGTATAAAGGGAAGGAGGAGATTGAAGGATATTGGGCACTTGCTGTTGCCAAGCACCATGCTAAGTACTGTACATATCCCCCTAACAATTCAGCAGCACAGGAGTAATTTCTTTTTGTAGATGAGGAAGCAGGCTTGGGGAGTTTAAGTAGCACATCTAAGGTCACACAGCTAGTAAAAGGGTGGGCTGGAATCAGAATGATGCCAAACATTTATTGGCCTGTGAGCCAAAGTACATGTTTTAGGTTAAGTGTTTTAATGCATGATCTGACATATCACAGAAACTCTGTGAGGCAAGTGTTATTATCCTCAGTGTAGGAGGTACAGATAGATTTAGAAATCAAGTTAGGTGGCCACCCACAGTGGTTCATGCCTATAATCCTAAGCACTCTTAGAGGCTGAGGCAGGTGGATCACCTGAGCTCAGGAGTTTAAGACCAGCTTAAGCAAGGTGAGACCCTGTGTTTACTGAACATAGAAAAATTAGCCGGGCATTGTGGTGGGTGCCTATAGTTCCAGCTACTTGGGAAGCAGAGGCAAGAGGATTCTTAGAGCCGTGGAGTTTGAAGTTGCTTTGAGCTAGGATGCCATGGCACTCTACCCAGGGCAACTGAGTGAGACTGTGTCTCAAAAAAAGAACCAGTGGCTTGACACTTGTAGCACAGTAATTACAGCGCCAGCCACATGGACTGAGGCTCATGGTTTGAACCTGGCCCAGGCCAGCTAAACAATGATGACAACTGCAACAAAAAAAATAGCCGGGCGTTGTGGTGGGCACCTGTAGGCCCAGCTACGTGGGAGGCTGAGGCAAGAGAATTGCTTAAGCCCAAGAGTTTGAGGTTGCTGTGAGCTGTGATGC
>CAUYPK010052628.1:0-17407 GCA_963574355.1 Loris lydekkerianus | reverse complement strand
GGTAAGTAGCTGGGTTCCATCTCTTGGTTCTATATTCTGTTCGATACATCTACCTCTGTTTTTGTGCCAGTACCATGCTGTTTTGATCACTATCGATTTATAGTATAGTCTGAGGTCTGGTAGCGTGATTCCTCCTACATTGTTTTTATTTCTGAGTAATGTCTTGGCTATTTGAGGTTTTGTCTGATTCCATGTAAAACAAAGTATTATTTTTTCGAGATCTTTGAAGTATGACAGTGGAGCTTTAATAGAAATTGCATTAAAATTGTATATTGCTTTGGGTAGTATGGACATTTTAACAATGTTGATTCTTCCCAGCCATGAGCATGGTATGCTTTTCCATTTGTTAACATTTTCAGCTATTTCTTTTCTTATACTGTCATAGTTCCCTTTATAGAGATCTTTCATATCCTTTGGTAGATAAACACCCAAATATTTCATCTTCTTTGGCACTACTGTGAATGGAATAGACCCTTGAATGTTTTTTCAGCTTCATTATTGTTGGTACATATAAAGACTACTGATTTAAGAGTGTTGATTTTGTAACCTGAGACGCTGCTGTATACCTTGATCACTTCTAAGAATTTTGTAGTAGAATTCCTAGTTTTCCAGATATACAGTCATATCATCTGTGAAGAGTGAAAGTTTGATCTCTTCTGATCCTATATGGCTACCCTTGATCGCCTTTTCTTCCCTAATTGCAATACCTGAGACTTCCATTACAATGTTGAAGAGCAACCTTGCCTGGTTCCTGATCTGAGTGGAAGTGATTTCAGTTTAACTCCATTCAATACGATATTGGCTGTGGGTTCACTATAGATGGCCTCTATCAGTTTAAGAAATGTCCCTTCTATACCATTTTCCTTGTGTTCTGATCATGAAGGAATGCTGCATATTATCAAAAGCTTTTTCTGCGTCAATTGAGAGACAGACTCATATGGTCTTTGTTTTTTAATTTGTTTATGTGCTGAATTATATTTATAGATTTATGTATATTGAACCAGTCTTGAGACCCTGGGATAAAACCAACTTGGTCATGATGTATAATTTGTTTGATGTGTTGCTGGATTCTGTTTGTTAGGATCTTGTTGAATACTTTTGCATCAATATTCATTAGTGACATTGGTCTATAATTGTCTTGTTGGGTCTTTTCCTGGTTTGGGGATCAGGGTGATGTTTGCTTTATAGAATGTGTTGGGTCATTTTTTTTCTTTTTCTATATTTTCGAACAGGTTGAATAATAGAGGTTACTCTATATTGAGGAAGTATATTGAGTAATCTTTAAAGGTTTGGTAGAATTCTGATGTGAAGCTATTTGGTCCCGGGTTTTTCTTTTTAGGGAGATTTTTTGTGGTTGATACTATTTCAGAACTTGATATAGGCCTGTTCAACATTTCCACTTGATTCTGGCTAAGTCTTGGAAGGTGACATGCTTTCAAGTATTGGCCAATTTCCTTCAGATTTTCATATTTGTGAGAATAAAGTTTCTTGTAATATTCATTAAAATTTTTTTGGATTTCTGAGGAGTCTGTTGTTATTTAGCCTTTGTCATTTCTGATTGATGAAATTAGAGATTTTACTCTTTTTTTCCTGGTTAGGTTAGCCACTGGTTTATCTATTTTATTGACCTTTTCAAAAAGCAACTTTTTGATTTATTGATCTGTTGTATAATCCTTTTGTTTTCAATTTCATTTAATTCTGCTCTAATTTTGGTTATTTATTCTCTTCTACTGGGTTTTGGGTTGGAATGTTCTCCCTTTTCCAATTGCTTGAGATGTCCCATTAAGTTGTTAACTTCCTCTTTTTCCATTTTGTTGAGGAAGGTTTGCAGTGCTATAAATTTCCCTCTTAGGACTGTGTTTGCAGTATCCCAGAGGTTCTGATAAGTTGTGTTTTCATTGTCATTTTGTTCCAAAAATTTGGTTATTTCCTTCTTAATTTCTTCTATGACCCAGATATTCAGCATAAGGTTATTTTACTTCCATGTTTTTGTATGAGTATGCAGATTCCTGTTACTGAGTTCAACTTTTATTTCATGGGGATAAGCTGATAAGCACCTAGTAGGAGATGCTGGGCGCAAACTTCCGCCCCTTTTGGAATTCTCTCTCTTAAAGGAACCCAGTGTTAGAGGTTTGGTTAGTACTTAAGTGTTTTAATTCTTCCTTCCATTCTCCTCTGGACGCTGACACCCATTGACTAGTACTGGAGAAGGGATTTGCTATGACATCGTAAGGGCTCATTTTGTTTACCTTTCAATGTATTGCTTTCAAACTTTAAAAAGAATAGAGAGAACACCTATGCTGTAGCAATCTGGCAAGCAATTTGGAGCCCAGAAGAGAGAGGAAGAACCTCTACCCACTCATGAGCCCCGAGGCTCCTTGGAGAATTCAGGAAGCAGCCTTTACTGATAACAGAGGCGGGGCGTCTAGGCTCTAGGGCCTGGTGTGCTGCTCACGATCAACTCCAACTTCTTGAGCTTTAGTTTCTGTAGCTACAAACCAGGAATCAAAACATATTGCCCATAGCTGTATCAGGTGGAATAAAGATAGGCCAGATTTTAAAGTGCACTGAAACTACAAATAATTATTCAAATGCAAATATGAGCTCATCGGAGATGAAGTCTAGACTCCTATAACAAAGATACAGAAGCCCCTGTGTGCAGAAATCTGAATATTAAGACCCATGTGTCGAATAGTGATCCTCCTCTGCCAAAGCTGAGGCTTTTATTCAGCCTACACTGTAGACAAAGGAGATTGTACAGAACTTGCCACATAACAGGCACTTATATGTTCACTTCTCCCTTCTGTAACTGATGAGAAACAATATCCAAGGACCCTTGGTCTATACTCGCTCAGTCCACAAGTGTTATGAATCACTTTCTCTGCTCGATCATGGCATGGATTCAACTTTACAAACTGGGCAGGGTTCCTTAGCCCCTTTGTGAGACTTCCAGGAGGGAGGAGCCTTGAGGCTGTGCTATGTCCTATTTACTTCAGCATCTCTAGTCCCCAGCACTTGTGTCTGAGAAATAGCAGACACCCAGGAATCTGACTGATAAAAAGACAAAATCAAAGTATTGGAATGAACTGCTTTTTTACATGGTCCCTGTAGGACATTTCTCAAGCATCTACAACTGTCTTTCATTTCTTTAAAATAGGAGGATAGTGTTGTGTCCAGGTCATGGGGTACCCCTCATAAATCACCCGAAAATCAAGTCCAGTGCAAAAGCAAGAGGCATTTTATTCACAAACCCGGATTTGGGCTTCTCGTTCCTGACTCAGCAGGAGGGCCGAGAAGCACTCTGACTGCAGAGGGAAGAGCAGTTTTAAGGATACAGAAAAGAAAAGGTGTGTGTGTGTGGGGGGGGGGGGGATAGGGGCTTAGGGACCTAAACAATGTTTGAGTTGGGCTGATTGCTTAGGGGAAAGATTTACTACTACTGGGGCGGTTATCGCTCTCAGGGCAGACACACTGGAGCTGGGGGAGGGGGAGGAAGCTGGTTGCCTATCACCTTTGGTATGCAGCTGCAAATTGAAGGCTGCGGGGCAAAGTGGGGTCAGTGAAGGCTGTGAGACAAAATGGAGTGTTTTAACAAAATGGATATAGCTTGGTCCTTTAGAATACACTTTGTCACCAGTGGAAATCAGTTCAAAAAAAAATAACAGAGCAGGCAGACTTTCTGAGGACAGGACAGTTAGTTGTACTAGACAACAATCTCCCCTCTTCCCCCAAGGGTCTTGGTTGGCTTTCCATTCCTGGGGTGGAGTCAGTGAAGAATGACCACGTTCTAAATCAAGCTCCTGCCTGAGTGCTCATGTGTGTGTCTCACCCAAGATGCTTCCTACAACAAACATGCAGGGGCCTCTAGGGCAGCCTGGGGAAAGCAGGGACATCCTTGAGGGCCTGTGGCCTTGTGTCGGCACAGAGGGGCTTTTGATGAGGGGTGAGAACACCCAAACATTTCTATGCTGAGGACAACAGAAGACAGCACTAATCCTGCCACGAGGATGGGACTCACCACAATATAACTACGTGGGACTGATACACTGACGGAGCTCGTGTAGAACTTTGTTTCAACCCCTTTTTGCCCCTGACCCATTAAGGAGTTAGACATCTGTTTGTTCTTGTAGGATATCCAGGGTTGTTCTCTCCCTTGGACCTTCCTGTCCATCTTTAGCGAGGATTTCCTTTCTCTCAGGATTTCGATGTTAGTCATTAGTGACTTGAAAACAGAGATGTAGGAAGCACAGTCTTATTCTTGACATGGGTCTGCAGTAGAGTAGGGGAGGAACTACTTGTGATTACCTTCTGGAGTGACAGAGTGGGTATCCCACAACTGGCATGCACAAGGTGATGACCCAGGAGTGGTTTATTCCCACTGGATTAGGAGGGAGAGACGGCAGGTTCCCATAGGAGGCCTGCCGTGGAGAGAGGCTGGGCATTGCCGGTGAGGAAGGCTCAAAAGCAGAGGCTGAAGGTGGGGAAATAGAGAAGCCTAGCCAGGAGCCAACAGGTAAGTTTGCAGATAGCATGGAGAGAGCAAGGCTGCTTGTGCCCAGAATAGCAGCTATTTCTCATCCGCTGGGCTCAGGAGCTTGGACTTTACTGTCCACGCCATGTGGATGCACCAGTCTTTTGAAAGGAGAATATTATAAACAGCTCTGTATTTTGTTAGACCATGGAAGCTGCTGAGAGGAGGGTAGTTTGGGGATGGGGTGGGGGACAAGTTGCTGAAGGCATGGAAATCTATTAGGATGAGATTGCAATTGTCCAGGTGAGAAATATGGAAGGGAAAAAAGACAACACTTATTAAGGCTTCATTATGTGCCAGGCAAGCAGGGCGTCCTTGGTACCTTCACCTGCTACCTCATTTAATTTCCATGAAAGCCCTGCAAAGAAGCTATTATTGTTGCTCAGCCTATGAGGGATGGAGAGATGTGACTGTGTCAAGGTCATGTGACAAGAAATGACCTTGTCACATGGAGGGAGGGAGGCCACTGGCTGGAGTGTAGGGCACAGAGGCCTCAGAAGAGTGAGCTGGGTGAGATGCTGGGGGGAGGCGACACAGGATAGAGGCAGGTCTGGGTGGGGGGCAGTGACTGGAAGTTGTCAAGGACTTTTAGCTTGAGGAGATGCTTGGCAGGGGCCAGACAGTAAAAGGGACCAAGAGTAGGTTCTTGTCCAAATGACACATCTTTATTAATACCAAACAGCATTCTATTTGATGAAATATATTTTGTGCATGAAGAGTTTGAGAGATAACATCTAAAGCAAAACATGATATACTAAAATAAATGATATAAATTTAAATATTTGGGGGGAAATGACCTTTGCTATGATTTGGCACTGACAAAGCCATCAGTAAGATTTTTAAACTTCCTTTTTCATTCATCCACTTGAGTTTGTGTCCTTGGTACTGACTCTGATAATGGTTGCTTCATTCTGGCTTCTCGTAAATGATGTTAGATTAGCTTTAATTTTTAAAAAAAATGTTCTGTTCAGGGAAGGTAATGAGATTGTTAAAAATAAAAGGAATAAAAAGATCACTTAAAACTTTGCATTTCTGTGATAACTTTCAATGAATTCATATATATTTTATATATTTTCAATTTTACTTTATAATAATATTACATAAATTAGTAATTGCACCAGCAGTGATTCTGGTTGGTTTTGTGAAAGTTTATTTTGCATATTCTGTATCATTATTTTTTCTCTTAGTAGACTTTCCTTTAACTTGAATTGATTGGGTTGGAATAAGATATAAAACCAAGTCAGCTACTCAACTTAATCCTTGGAGTCCTGGGTCTAGCTGTGTGTGTGCAATACCATTTGATGTGTACTCCTTATACTTCTTATGCTTTATATTCTTATGACTTCTCCAGATAAGTAGAATCAACAGAATACACACACACACATACACACACAAGGGGACTTTTAAAAGTTTGTGAAAAATGGAATTAAAAGATAAAAATAAAAAGTATAAACTTTATTTCTCAAAATAAACTCCATCAAGGTCAAAACCTTTTGTAAATGATGATGCCAACTATTCAGCCCATTTCTAAAGAACTGGAAACCCCGGGAATTCAACCATATCAATGGAGTTTTTTCCACATTATTAACTAAAGAAAAATGGGTGCCCCTTTGCACATTTTTTTCAAGATTAGGAAACAAAAGGAAGTAAGAGAGAGCCAAGTCAAGACTGTAAGGTGCATGTCTAGTGATTTTCCATTGAAACTGTCACAAAATTGCCCTTGTTTGCTGAGAAGAATGAGCAGCGTTGACATGGCAGGACTCTCTGGTGAAGTTTTCCTGGGTACTTTTCTGCTAAATGATCAACATTTTCAAAACACTCTTATAGTAAACAGATGTTATTGTTCCTTGGCCCTCCAAAAAGCCAACAAAGTGTCTTGAGCATCCCAACATACAGTTGCCATACCTTTGCTCTTGACCAGTCAGTCTGCTTTTGCTTTGACTGGATGACTTTCACTTCTTGATAGCTATTGCTTTATTGTTCTTTGTCTTCAGGACTGTACTGATAAACTCATGTTTCATCTCTTACACTTTTTTGAATAAATGCTTCAGGATCTTGATACCGCTTATTTAAAATCTCCATTGAAAGCTCTGCTTTTTTTCCGCAGTTGATCTGGGTGCAATGGTTTGGCACCTATCAAATAGGAAGTTTGCTCAACTTTAATGTTTCAGTCAAAATTTTGTAAGTTGAACCAATTGAGATGTCTAGCATGTTGACTATCATTTCTGCAGTTGCTTACCTGTCCTCTTCAATTAGGGTGTGAACAAAATGAATTTTCTCTTCACTAATTGATGTGGATGTTCTACTACTGTGGGCTTCATCTTCGACATCATCTCATCCTTTCTTAAAATGAGTTATCCATTTGTAAACTACCGATTTCATTGGAACATTGTCCCCTTAAACTTTCTATAAAACATTAATTATTTTACCATCATTCCAACCAAGCTTCATCACACATTTGATATTTTTTCTTGCTTTAATTTTTGCTGAATTCATGTAGCTCTGATAGGGGTCAAACTGATGTCTTTTCCTTCATGGTACCTTACACTACTACTAACATTCAGCCACATTATAACAAGTTAGCATGAGTTTATTTTGGTGCACAAAAGTCGAAAATCCATGCATAGTTTTCTATATCCATTTTCAGTAATTTATTGAAGTCCCCTGATATGTGCATGTGTATGTATTTTATTATATTTGATATGTTAATATATGTATTAGAAGGCATTGGCTCAGATGAAATTGTAGGCTGAGAAGTTCAAGGATATGAAATCAGCAAGCTGGAAACCTAGGAGAACCAAAGATATGGTTTTAGTCTGAGTCCGAATACCTGAGAACTAGGAGAGCCAGTGGTATGAAGTTTCAGTCTGAGTTTGAGTCTGAAGATAGAGGAAGACTGAGGTCATAGCTTGATGAAGTCAGATAGAGAGGCATTTCATCTTATTAGCAGGAGGGTCAGCTTCTTCATTCATTCAGGCCTTCAACTGATTGAACGAGAGCCACCCACATTAGAGAGAGAGATATGTTTTACTCAGTATACTGATTCAAATGTCAATCTCATCAAAAAACATTCTTACAGACACACCTAGAATAATGTTTAACCAAATATCTGGGCTTCTTTTGGTCCAGGCAAGATTACATATAAAATTAATCATGAGATGCTTAAAAAATGTTAAAAATCAAAGATAAGTCAAACTGACTCTTGGCTTTTGACAAGCTGAAGTTGATAAAGAAGCCAATATTAAAATTTTACCTAGGCTAGGAGACACCACATTGTCCACTATATGTTTTGGACATTTTGTCCTCCTTATGGTTAAAAGTAGACAGATATCAAAGGGGAAGAAACTGCTGCTTTTTGTCTATGGCAATACTTATAAAGTCTGCTGAATCCTTTTTGCTAAATAGCTGGCAAAGTTCAAAGAACTTTCATTAGGCAATCCCAGCATTGGCAGGGAGATCTCAGATGCCCACTTGATACGTTTGCAGAATTTAATAGGCCAAATAATTTACAATCAGTTCCAATAGCCAGAGAAGTAATAAATTGAAAGGGCTATTCTTAGGGGGAAGTAGAAAAAGTCTAAATTATACCACAGACTTGACTGGTGTTGTTTACATGTTGCACTTTATATTTCCTTCAGTAATACATAATTCAGTCTTGCAGCTACTTACACAATTAGAAATTATGAAGGTAGCATTTAAATGTTAAACTGACAGAATGATTGATTTCTCTTTAGGTCCATGTGGAGAACCTAGTCTAATGTTTATGGAATTTCACCACCTATATTGTCATGGAGATGAGGCACCATGCTATAGTAAGTATGCCAGGACTGTGATTCAGAGTCAGATTTTTTAAAAAAGGAGTTGAATTCAAGAATTCAAGTGCAGGTTTTTTCTTTTTTGGCTAACATCATATTGATTTTTTAAAAAATGTGCAACTTCAGTGCCCATGATTGATACAATTGAAATTTGAACTTGGGGGCCCTTTATATCTCCATGGTCCTGATGTAATACATTGGTTGCAAATGTTCAGTATTTCCAAAAGGAGGTCATGGATGAGGCCATTGATTGAAAGAGGGCAAATAAGAGTAGAAACAGATTTAAAGAGGAAGATGGTTTGAGACGTGGTTTTGAGATGCTAGTGGAGATCTCCTTGAATTATCTAGCAGGCACTTGAAATCTGAGTCTGGAGTATGTGAGTAAAGTGAGTATCTAAGTGTGGAGTATGTGGACTTAAAAAAATAAAGTCAGTTGGTGTACAGCTTTTCCCTTGGCCCTTCTTTCTTCCTTTCTTCCTAGAAGGCAGATGCCCAGAGACAGAGCAGACATCTTGTGGCCTCAAGAACAAATACGCTAGCTAGCAAGTGCATTTGGACACTGTTAGTTATGAGTCTAGGGCATGCATTGGACTATAGATTGGATGTTTGACACCTCCAAGCTTCATGTTGAAATCTGATCCCCATGAGAAGGGGCCTCCTGGAAGGTGTTTGGGTCATGGCAGGGGAGCTCTTATAAATGGCCTGGTGCCCTTCTCACGGTAGTGAGTGGTAACCAATGGTTAAAAAGAGCCTGGCACCTTCCCCCCAACCCTGCTTCTTCTCTATGTAATCTCTGCATACTCTGCTTCCCTTTCTGTTTCTGCGTGAGAGGAAGCAGCCGGAAGATCTCACCAGAAGCAGGTGCTGGTGCTTCTTGTACAGCCTGCAGAACTAGGAGCCAAATAAGTTTCTTTTCTTTATAATTTGCCCAACCTCAGGTATTCTTTGATAGCAACACAAATGTACGGACAGATAATAAGTGTTTTAGGCTTTGTGGGCCAGAGGGTCACTGCAGTAATTCTTCCATGTTAGTGCAAAAGTGATCATAGCCATAACATATAGAGAAATGAATCACATGTGGCTGTGTCTCAATAAAACTTTATTTAAAAACTGGGGTTAGAATTGGAGCAAAGGGGGAGAATATAGTAGGGTAAAATTTGGCCAGAAGTCTGCTCTAGACCATGGGAATGAGTGAAATCATGAAAAGAGCAATTGGGATGATCAGCATCCAGAAGAAAGCCTGGGAAATGCTTATGTCTACGGAAAAGACAGAGAAAGATCTGGAGGAGCAAAGAGAAGCATTTTGAAAGGAACAAGGAGAAGTCAACAACCCAGTGTCTCAGAGACAAAGGTCTAGTGTTTTAAGAAGGAGTGGGAAACAATGTTAAAGTGCCTCCTGGAAGCTCAGTGGGACAGGTCTTGAGACGACACTGTTGGAATTAGTGATTAGGATGACATTTCTGATGTTTGAAAATGCTATTTTAGGGGAGGTATGGGCACTTAACTCCATGAAATGCAGGTGGTTGTCAAGGTGATGGGTGGTGAGGTGGGCACCACATGGTGGGAATCTCAGATGGAGGCCAGGAAGAGAAAGTTTTTCTGAGTAGGAAAGACAAGTAAGCTGAAAAGTCTAAAAGAAAGAAGCTAGCACATTCGGAAGTTTTCAAGACACTAGAAAGAAGAAACTCTAAGTGCAGCAATTCCTGGAGGGGTGCAGGCAGGACTCTGCAGGTGCTATGCAGGGGTGTGTGGTGCCTCACTAACGCTCACCGTGCTCCATTACAACAGCACCAAATAGATCCTTGCACCAGACACTGCTGCAGAAGACCTAACATCTGCTTTACTTGCTTCTTTGCTAACAGCCCCTCCATTTTGCTCAGGGTAGCAATGTGCCCACCTAGAATACTCACCTTATCACACTCCCAAGCTACCAGGGGTGTCCCAGATCTGACCAGTGTGTTATACACAGGCCTCTTTAGGGTAGGGGCTTTTCAATAAGTTATCATTTATCCTGATTTAAAAAAAAATAGAGTCAGTTGGTGCACAGCTTTTTCCCTTGGCCCTTCTCTTTTCCTTTCTTCCTACAATGCATATACCCAGAGAAAGAGCAGGCATCTCGTGGCCTTGAGAACAGAACTGCATTTGCTCTAGTTTACCACTAAAGCAGGAGGAGGGGGGCATGGCCCGTTCACCCCTGGACTCCTGTTTAAGTGACAAAAACAAGCCCCTTACTCATTTCAGCCAAATGCTGTCCAGTTCTGCTTATATGGAGCCGAATGCAAACTTGATTCTATAATCTCCTGTTTTTCCCCAGTGGAGGGAATGGCTTCAAGCGGTTTATCTGCTGACCAAGATTGGGTAGATCCTTGAGACTTGGTACTCAAAGTGTGGTCCATGGGCCAGCAGCAGCAGCACCTCATGGGAGCATGTGAGAAGTGTGGAGTCCTGGGCCACAGTGCAGATTTGCTGAATCAGAATCTTCTTTAACTATCCCCAGCTGATTCGTGTGAACAAGGAAGTTTGAGAAGCATAGGCCTGGGTAATAAATAACAAAGCTGGGATTTGATCATTGGTCTGTATGACTCCAAAGTCCATACTGTTCCTCTGAAATAAGGGAAATGGGAAGGTATTAATGTTGTTTATTTTTTTCATTTTTGGCACAGATGTGGATGCTGTTCGAGGCAAAAGAAAAGGAAGCTGGGAAAGGCTGTGGCAGAGGGTCTCAGTCTTCTTGGGAGAAGGGGTACTAGAATGTCCATTCGCCAAGCAGAACTGCAGTCTGACTCTGCCCAGCAGGAACGTGCAAGTGAAAGGCCATGTTTGCCTTCAAGGAGTTCAAAAGCAGTGGCGATGTTGTAACAATGACCAATGACTATAATATTATGGTAAATGCCGCTGTGGAGTCTTGAGAATGCTGGAACAACACCCTGTCCCCTCACCCATCCTCGGCCCTTAAAGTGAGAGTGGTACTACCTGTGGCTGTGACCCCAATGTCCCAAGTTAAAGGACAATTGTTAACTGGTTGATTTGATTTGAGACACACAGGCTGAGATAAAGTCAGGCACAAATTGATAAAACTGCATGGAGTTACTTCATTTTCATTTTGCTTTGGGTGGAGCAGACACCATTAGACTACATGATGGTTTTAAAGCAGTGAAGAAAAGAGGTGAGCCATGGAGGACCACGAAGGGGGTGAGGTGAGGGGAGATGGACAGCGGGTTACGGAAATGCCAGGTGACCTCTTGAGCAAAGAGTAGCTCTTAAAAGCCTGTTTTTTGTTTTTTTGTTTTTTTGTTTTTTAAAGAAAGAGTACGTCAAGTGCTGGACCTCAAAATTTGTCCCTGTTCTCTGAGTTATTCTGGGTTATGGCTTTCTAAGTGCTTACATTTCATTCAACATTTTATATGAATTTGGCCTCAAATGAACTTGTAAAGTTTCCTGAGTGATGAAACACACCCCTGCACAATGTCTCATTCTATGAATAACTGTGGATGGCATATTTAATTGGTCTGACCTTTCATTTCATCTATTCAGTAGGAGGGATGTGTGGTTGTTTCAACATTTTGCCAAACAAATGATGGGAAAAAGGAAACACTAACGCAGTGAGCTGGGTTTTGTTGTCCTTATTCATTTGTTTCTTTATATGCATGACTGAAATTATTGGCTTTTTTTTTTTTACTGAGCAAATGACCCATTGTTTAGGCAATAAACAGAGCCCAGGAAAGGTAGGAAGGGCCCCCTGGAGCCCAACTACTCTCTGGTTATTAGGAAGGGCATGATAGCAAAGTACAGCCAACGACCCAAAAAGAAAGCTAAGGGATCAGGAAATCAAGGGAAAATACGCAAGAGACCTCTTGGTAGAGCAAAAATGTTTACTTTTAAACAGTAGCATTCAATGATTTTTTTTCCCTAAAAACCTATAAGAAATATATTTTGTGTACCAATCCAATTGTGTGCACTTAGGCACACACAGATAGATAAGACAGGTTTTGGGGAAAGGTACTTAATCTTCACTGTATGCTCTAATGATTTCTGTTCTATTTATTTCTGTTTTGCCAAGAGAAATGATTAAATGACTAATACCCAGGATTTTAAGAATATTGATTTAAAGACGCAAAAGCAGGGCACTGTGATACCACGGAGGATGACAAGGATCAGAGAGAAGGTTTGCTTGTACATGATTTTACCTGTTTCTGTGTATTTTGGAGAGTGAAAGGCTAGAAATGGCCACGTAGGGACTGCCTTCCTCAGAGGGAGAGGCTAACACATGCTCTGTTAGCTCTGAAGGATGCCTAAAGTTAGATTTACAATACTCAAGATTTAAACATATATATATATATATACATACATATATATATATATATGTAAACCTCTTATATTTTTATTTTATTTTATTTTATTTTTTTAGGCAGAGTCTCACTCTGTCACCCTGGGTAGACTGCCATGGTGTCAGAGCTCACAGCAAACTCTTGGGTTCTGAAACTCTTGGGTTCAAGAGATCCCCTTGCTTCAGCCTCCCAAATAGCTAGGACTACAGGTGCCCACCACAATCCCCAGCTGATTTTTCTGTTTTTAATAGATATGTGGTCCTGCTTTTGCTCAAGCTGGTCTTGAACTCCTGAGCTCAAGCAATCCACCAGCCTTGGCCTGTCAGGTTATGGGTGTGAGCCACGATGCCTGGAGAGGATTTAAGTATTTTCGAAGATAAACTTAACAAATGAACTTCAAAGTCCATTTAGAATTTGGATAAAATTCCTCTCTCTAAAAGTATTTTGAAAGTCCTCCCTTTTTTTCTTGCATATTTCAGGAAAAGTAGCCAAGGGCAAAGAATCAGGTGGAGTAAAATGGTAACACAAACTAAGTTATAGTAAAAAATAAATAAATAAATAAATAAATAAATAGCCTATGTTCATCTTTATTTTCTCCCACACAATCAAGAGATTTTATTTAGCAATTGGCCAGTGAACTTGGAAAGACACAGTGCTGACAAGGCAATGTTGACTTCTAGCTGATAGAGCTTGTTTTATTGATACAAGCTCTTTATTGTAAGAGATAGCCTCATGAAACTTAAAGAGCAAAAACTCTGATGCCCAAAGACTTGGGTTAGAAGGGTGAGGTTCATGTGCTAGCTCTGCCATTTGCCAGCCTTGTCTTCAGGTTGGCTTCGTTGTAAAGCAGATACCAAAATGAGAATTTGAGAGCACAAATTTGTGTGATAAGATAGTCTAGGGATAGAGGCCAATACGTAGGGCACAAGGGTATTTTCCCCCTTATTATTTTATTGTGGTAAAATGTACATAACCTACAATTCATATTTTAACCCTTTTGGGGTGTACAATTAATTCAATGAAAGTACATTTATAAACATTTTTGTATAAGTTTAATCCCTATCCATCTCCATACCTTTTCCATTGTCCTAAACTAAAACTCTATTAAATGACCCCCACATCTCCCTCTTCCAGCCTCTATTTACCCCCCATTCTATTATCTCTATAATTTTGACTACTGTAGTTACCTCCCATAAGTGGAATCATACAGTATTTGTGTTTAATTTCACTTAATGTTTTCAAGGTTCATCCATCCCACATTCCTTGTTGCATGTGCAGAATTTCCTTCCTTTCTAAGGCTGAATAATATTCTTGTTTTAGTCTACTTGGGCTGCTCTTATAAAATACCATAAACTGGGTAGCTTTAGAATGGCAGAAATTTATTTATCACAGTTCTGGAGGCTGGGAAGTCCAAGAATCAGTGTTTGGTGAAAACCCTCTTCCTGGTTCAAACAAGGCTATCTTTTCACAATAACCTCATGTGGCAGATGGGGAGAGAGTCTCTCTTGGACTTCTACACTAATCTAAGCCAAAAGGCCTAGAAGAGATCAGGGGAATTACCTAATTACCTTGCAAAGGCCCCTCCTCCTGATGCTATCACTTTGGGGGTTAGGATTTCAACACATTAGGGAGTGAGGGGTTGACACAAACATTCAGACCATAGCAATGCCATTGTATTCTATACTACATTTTGTTTAACCATTCATATGGCAAATGAATTGAGTTATTTCCACCTTTTAGCTCTTGTGAATAATGCTGCAATTAATATTAGAGTACAAATATTGTTCAAAATCCTGTTTTCAATTTCTTTGTGTCTATACCCAAAAGTAGAGTTGTTAGATCACCTGGTAGTTCTATGTTTAACTTTTCAAGGAACTGCCACACTTTTTCCCACAGAGGCAACACTATTTTACATACCCACAACCAGTGCACAAGTGTTCCAATTATTCCATGTCACACCTACTTATTTTCTAGGTTATTTGTTTGTTTAGATTAATTACAAAGTATTTTGATAAGCAGTTACCACTGTGGGCCACTGAGGCTCAGTCCTCCTGGGGCCTTTGGAAGGCAGTGTAGACATACCTCAGAGTAGTCCACTAGAGGAATAAGGACACTGGTATATTTGTCAAGCAATTCCTGTCCCTTTGTTTGGGTGCTGCTCTCAGGCAGTGAGCTGAGATTCCTACAGTAAAAGCCTGGGAGACATGATGATGTGTACAAGAGGGCTCTGACAGTGTCTCCAGAAGCCTCAGTTAGGTCATTTAGCTTCTGTGACCCTTGGTTTTCTCATCTGCAGCACAGGGATAAAAACACCACATTCAGAACCTAGGATGGGTATAAGGGCTTAAAGAGATAAGATATATGTAGGGCTTCATAAACTGGAAAGTGCTACTTACATGGAAAATAGTCTACTTCTGGGGATATCTGCTGTGGGAGATGATCAATTTATGAAACTAATAGTAACCACATCAAAACTACCGTGATAACCACATGGAAACTACCACATGAATCTGGAATGGAAGTACAAACAGTGTGTCTTTGACTGGGCCAACAATTCAATGTAATGTCCCTATCCTGACCCTGTGGCCTGGTGGTTAAAGCTAGTTTTCCCATTGAGGGTGGCAAATACTTTCACTCATTCATTGATCACATTTATTGTGTACCTATCATGTACTATATGTGATACATCATCTAGTAGGAAAACGTATTATACTTATGATCATCTGTAATTAGGGTGACCACCTATCTCTGCTTGTTTGGGACAGTCCTGGTTTGCTTTCCTTGATGTTGCACTTCCCAGTCTCCAGGACTATGATAAATAAAGTTCTATTGTTTATGAACTCAGTCTAAGATATTTTGTTCCAGCAGCAGGGATGGACTAAGGCAATAATCATCCTACTCGCACATTGTCAGCAAGTCATCTTATTAACAAACTTTAAATAGTTGCCACATGTCTCTAATAGACACGTATCAGTGCTCAGACTCCACTTCATTCATTAGTTCCTTCCTTCATTCATTCACTTAGCATACATATTGCATGTCCACTCTGTGCCAGGCACTGTTTTAGCTAGGGTTTTGGGAAGGTCGCTCTAAGGACGTGAAAGCTGAGTTGAGTCTTGAATACTGAGGAAGAGGTAGCAATGCAAAGGTCTGAGGCAAGGACATCTGAGCACAGCAACTGGTAAGTACAAAGGCTCTGAGATCTAAGTGCAGAGAGAAGGTTACTGTGGCTAAAGCATAGTGATTGGAGGAGACAATGGCCAGAAATGAGGTTGGGGTGTGATCAGGGGCCATATAAACCTTGAAGATCATCTCAAGAGGTTTAGTTTCTATTTCTCTGACTGCTGGGTGGAAAATTGACTGTAGGGATGAGAGTGGAAGGAGAGAGACCTGTCTGGAGGCTGCTGTGGCTGTCCAGGTGATGTGTGGCGATGGGCTAGGAAAATAGCAAAGTTATTCCTCTTCAGTTAAAGTAGTAGATATTTCACTAGGCCAAATGCTAGTTTTTTCTCTTTCTAGCCCCACCTCCAATGTAAAGGCCATAGAAATTAGTTTTCCAGTGTTAGTCAGAGTCACTACTCAACCACAGTGGGTTAGAAAAAATTCAACAGAAAATTATTTCTCATGCAACTATTAATAGAAGAAAAGTATCAGAGGCAAAAAGAACTGTGACAAGTTATAGATGTCATTGATCTTCCTCTTGGCAAAGCATCTGGCACATTTCCCATGGCTCCTTTTGCTCTGATCTAACAAAAAAAGGTGAAAAGGTGAAATATAGTTTGAAACACAGCACAGCTAGGTGGAGTCATGGCTGGTTGGCCAACTCTACCTGAAAGTTGATTTATGTCTCTGTGGAGTTGTGGAGCATTTCACTGCCTCGTCAACACTCTCATCAGAGGTTTGAGAGAAGTGGTGGAAGTTTATCCTCTTTGGACATGTCTAGGCCAGGAAAGATGAGTCATAGGTTGCAGGATGGACTCACTGTTCACGGAGTCCCACAAGTTCACATCCATCTTTCTGTCTCCCTATTCCTTCTATGTCTTTCTTATTAAGTGTCCAATAGGAATAAGAATCAATCAGAAATCTATTTTAAATGCTGGTGTCCAGATTCCACTCCTAGCAGGTCTTGCAGAGGGCAGGAGCATGTGCTTTTAACAAGAGCTAACAAGGTTCTGAGGTAGGTGATCTGGAGTCCAAATGTTGAGTAACCTTCCTTGATGTCACACCATTCAAGGTTTGTAACTACTTGTTTGCGTGTCTACCTCCCCACTAGAGTATGAGCTCCTTCTTTAGCTCTGCAATGCCTATATAATGCCTGTGTACAAGAGAGAGTTGATCAAAGGTTCAAGGATCCAACTAGAATGTTATACTGAAACTAACCAAACTAAATTGTATGAGAATAAGAGTAAAGACCATTAAAGATGAAAAGCTCAGTTGCATAAATAATATGGAGAATTCTTGAGAAAAAATACCACAGGGTTTAGGCTCAACACCAATGACCATTAAATAATAGAATATGGTTGCATGGAGACCCCTCAAAGCACTCAAGCTAGACCTCCCATTTGATCCTGCAATCAATCCCATTACTGAGCATCTACCCAGAAGAAAAAAAATCCTTTTACCATAAGGACACTTGCACTAGACTGTTTATCACAGCTCAATTTACAATCACCAAAATATGGAAACAGCCTAAATGCCCCCCCAACCCAGGAATGGATTAACAAACTGTGGTA
>CAUYPK010052627.1:0-38166 GCA_963574355.1 Loris lydekkerianus | reverse complement strand
TTAAAGATCTAAAAATAGACCTACCATTCAATCCTGTAATTCCTCTACTGGGCATATACCCAGAAGACCAAAAATCATATCACAACAAAGATATTTGTACCAGGATATTTATTGCAGCCCTATTCACAATTGCTAAGTCATGGAAAATACCCAAGTGCCCATTGATCCACAAATGGATTAATAAATTGTGGTATATGCACACCATGGAATATTATGCAGCCTTAAAGAAAGATGGAGACTATACCTCCTTTGTGTGTACATGGATGGAGCTGGAACATATTCTTCTTAGTAAAGTATCCCAAGAATGGAAGAAAAAGTATCCAATGTACTCACTCCTACTATGAAACTAATTTAGGGCTTTCACATGAATGCTGTAACCCATTTGCAACCTAGGAATAGGGGGAAGGGGTAAAGGGGCGGAGGGAGGTGGAAGGAGAGGGATTGGTGAGAATACACTTGTGGTGCATCTTACAATGGTATATGTCAAACTCAGTAAATGTGGAATGTAAATGTCTCAACACAATAACTGTGAAATTGCCAGGAAGGCTATGTTAACCAATGTGATATAAACGTGTCAACCGGTCTGTGAAACTAGTGTATGATGCCCCATGATCATATCAATGTATACAGCTATGACTTAATAAAAAAAAAAAATTAAAAAAAAATGACTTTTCTTTGTTGCTTTTACTCTTCATTGTAGGAGTCCACATTACCAAGACTAGAGGATAAAAGAGAGGCATGAATGTCTGAATTTTATTTTTGAGGATTGGGTAAGACATATCAGATAATTGCGAAGACAAATTTGAAGATGCCCTAACTATCATAATATACCACAGTTAAACACGTGTATAACATTATTTATACATATGATTAATATATAATTAATACTATATTATAGAAACTTAAGATCTTGATTACAAAAAATTGTAGTGGAAAATTTAATTTTCAATTTAATTTCAGAATCCTATGCCTCTAGTAAAAATGTAGGTAAAGATACGGGGAATTTTTTTTCCTTCTCCTTAAACTTTTATTATTTTTTTCTTTATTAAGTCATAACTGTGTATTCCATGGAATACTATGCAGCCATAAAAAGATGGAGACTTCACATTTTTTATGTTTACCTGGATGGAGCTGGACGATATGGAGAATTTAAGTAATATAATCAAGGAACTTAATTTAATACATATGTGTAGAAATTTTTTCTTACAGATAGCAAATACGCATTTTTTAATGTCCGTGGAAAAGACATGAAAAGAAAAATATAAGAAAATCTTATATTTTAGAAAATATAATTATTACAGGCTGTATGTTTTCATATTCAACACATTGGAAATTAATAAAAAGGTGACTGAAAATTGCAATCATTTGGCAACTAAGAAACTCTCTCTAAAAAAACTATTCTATTAAGGAGAAATCATTCCAAATGTAACAATTGAGTCAGGCAATGATTATCAATGGGTTCAAAAAAGAATGGGTAAAAATTGTTGGAGAGAGGATATTTACATTGCATTCAATTATTGGCTCACAGATTAAGAACTAATTAGAAAGGTAAAAATATATCTTTACAGAAGAGGTCACCACTGTCACCATATGAACCTGCTTAGCATCACTAGTAGTGGGCCAACCTTACTCCAGTGCCTACCAATCTGAAATAGACATTATTAATGAGGCAACATCATTGATTAATATTCTTGCCCCAAATGTTCAACCTGCATTTAAAGCCTTGACCTAATTTTCAGTGTACAGAAAATATAGCAGAGAAAAGAATTTATTAATTGATGCAGTGAGGGGAAAAAGCAAGTCCAGAATATAGAACAGTAAATGAAATAACTGACCTGGTTTCCTCTAAAAACCGATGTCATGGGGAAAAAAAAAAGCAAAAAGGAAAAAACCGATTAAAGAGAAAAAACCAAATGCAACACATGATCTCAATTGGATCCGGAATTTTAAAATGGCTATGAAATATGGTTTCTTTTGCAATAACAGGAGAAATTTGAATATGAACTAATAATATTGTCAATTTTTAAAAAAAAATTAGATACCATAATGGTATTTTGGTTGTCTAAGAAAATGTCTTTATTCTTAGGGCTGCACATTTCAGTATTTGGATAGGATGTGTATAATATCTGTTCTTACATTCAAATGGTCCAGCAAAAAATAAAATAATAGATGAAAAATACCCACATATAAATGTACTTAATATATATATGCGTATTATGAATATTGAGAGAAAGGTAAGAAAGCAAAATGGGTAAATTATTAACAAAGGGTAAAACAAGGTTAAGGGTATTTGGATATTCATTTTGCTATCATATCATATCAGATTGAACCATATGAAATTGCCAGCCCTTGGCTATTTTCAAGCTGTACATGACAATTTTACATTTGAACATACAAATTACTGTAGGAGATGCTGGAAAAGGGATAAAAGACTTACTGGTAAAAGTGATTCAGAGAACCAGAGAGCTTTACAACTTACTTGTGTCTAAAGTTTAAAGACTAGATCATTTCTATGTTATGCTATTTCAGACCATAAGAAAAACGGAAAATTCTTTAGTTCATGTTATAAATATAGATAGCCTTCATAATACCTAAACCCAATGAAAACAGATCCCTTCCCCCCCCAAAGAAAAAGAAAACTCTAAGACTATTCTCAGTTATTATTATAGGTACAAAATTTTATGGAAAAAGAGTTTATCCTAAGATGTAAAGATAATTCAATATCAAGACATCTATCAATATATTTCATCATGTCGATAAATTAGGGAAAAGCCCATATGAGTATCTCAAAATATCCTGAAAATACTATTCATATATATACATATATACATTCCTATATATCACATATATATTCATTAGCATTTCTAATAAAAGCTGTACATTAAAATAGGATCATATAATGAGAGCCAAGCAGTGCTCAAAAGACTTATCATGTATTTTCTCATTTAATCTTCAGAAATAGATGCTGTTACCATCCCCACTCTACTCTCTAGGGTAAATGCCTAGGCAGAGAATGCTGGGTGTTATGGTTTGAATGTTTTTGTCTCCTCGAAATTTCATATTGAAACTTAATCCCCAATGCCACAGTATTGGCAGCTGTGGACTCTGGGAAGTGAATGGTATTAGCTTCCCTTATAAAAAGTCTTGATGGAGGGACTGTGCCCCTTTTGTCCTTCCACTTTCTGTTATGTGAGGACAGAGCCTTAGTTGCCTCTAGAGAATGCATCCAGGTACAGTCTTGGAAGCAGAGAGCAGCCCTTACCAGACACTTGAACCTGTCAGCTTTGATCTTGGACTTCCCAGCTTCCAGAACTGTGAGAAAATAAATTTCTAGTTTGATCAATTACCCAGTCTCAGGTGTTCTATTATAGTAGCAAAAAATATACTAAGACAATGGGGTCATACAATATTAATAAGTGTATAGTTAACTTTATAAGTGAGTTATAGACTGGCTGTATTATTTGGCATTCCTACTAGTAATCAGCAATGTATTTTCTCGAAATCTATAGCTTGTATTTTCTTTTTCTTTTTGTTTGGTGCTTTTTTTTTTTTTTTTCAGACAGACTGTCCTTGTTTTCCAGACTGGACTGCAGTGGCACCATCATAACCGTATGACTGAATCTTCTAACTAGAATATCACAAGGCTGAGATGAAGGTATCCTTTGGGCTAAATTCTTGCCTACAGTCTTAGGAAAGTAGGGGGAGGGACCTACAGCTTTGGGGCCACATAGCCACAGGTGGCCTATTGGATGCTTGAGTGTGGCCTTGTGGCCTTTTGAGTAAAACCAAATTTTACAGAACAAATCTTTTATTAAAAGGTTTGGATTTGGTTGAGGAACTGCACTTGGGGATCTGGAAGGCCACAAGTTCCCCACTCAGCTGACATTCTTGTTGGCAGAAGTATGTTTTTCCTTGAGATTGTAAGCCTATGGCTCTCTTTTTCTTGCTGGCTGTCATGTCCAATTCTTGGAGCTTCCAACCTTCCTTGCCATGTAGTGACCTCTCCACCTTTGCGCAGCAATCATGCACCAACTTTGTCTGAATCTATGTCTTCCTTTTCAAAGACTAGCCAGAAGAAAACTCTCTTTTTGTGAAAAGGTTCATATGATTAAGTCAGTTCCATGGGATAATCTCCCTATTTCAAAGTCAGCTATGCTCTATTAAGATAATCCAAGCACAAAAGTAAAATCCATCAAATTTGCAGTTCCAGGGATTATTTAAGGCGTGTATTCCAGGGTGGTAGAGGGGCATGGAATACTGAGAGTCATTTTAGAATTCTGCTTACCAATTTCTTGTACCCTCAATGAATCTCCAACAATAAAAAAAAAAAAAAAAAAAAAAAAAAATGAGTAAAGAAAAAAAGAATTCTGCTTACTACAGATAGTCAATGGTTCCAAGGCCATTTTTAAAAAACATTATCCCTACTCCACTGAATTATCTTTGAACATGTATAAAAATCACTAGGCCATGTTCATTGGGTCTATTTCTGGACGCTTTCTTCTGTTCAGTTAATCCAACCCCTTGCCAATATCACTTTTCTTGGTTACTGCAGTTTTATAGCTAAGTCTTAACACCAAACAGTCTGAGTTTTCCAACTTTACTTTTTCAAAGTTGGTTTAGCTATTTTAGTTACTTGGCATTTCTTTCTAAATTTAAAAATTGGTTTGTCTGTATCTACAAAATGTCCTGCTGGGATTTTGATTAGAATTGCATGAAATCTATGGATAAATTTAGAGAGAACTGATATCTTAATGATACTTAATCTTTTAATTCATAAACACAGTATGCCTCTCCATATACTTAGGTCTTCCTTTTTTTTTTTTTTTATTAGTATTTTCATTGTGGTTTGTTGGATGTATTCCCAAGTATTCAACTTATTTTGGTGCTATTTTAAGTGATATTGCTTTTATTAATTTCTGTTTCCAATTGTTCATTCCTAGTAGATAGATATACACTTGATTTTTAAGTGTTAACCTTATAAACTCAACTTATTTCTAGACGTTTTTCTGCAGATTTCTTGGTTCTATGTAAAAATTTCTATAGCTTCAAATTGAGCACTTTTATTTCTTCCTTTCTAATCTGTATGTATTTTATTTATTTTGTTTTATCTCACTGGCTAGGATTAGTAGTATGATGTTCAACAGGAATGGGGAGAGTGGACATGCTTGTCCTGTTCCTGATGTTGGCAAGAAAGAATTTGGTCTTTCACCATGAAATATGATATTAGCTATGTATAGGTTTTTGTAGATTTTATCAAAAAGGATAAAAATAAGACTCAATTATTAATATGTTGTCTATGATAAACATACATTAAATATAATAGTTTTTCATTTTTATTTGTAGATGGGATTTTTTGACTTTCTCATTGTTTATGTGCTTAGTGGTTAATTTGGAAATTACAATGTAAATATATAACTTTTCACAGTCTATTTTGAATTGTTTACTACTTCAATTGGAATGTAGAAAACTTACAAGCATACCCACGCCCCTTTTTGAAAACCTTATAAGACAATGTTAAAAATTGTAATCTATACGAACATATATATTTTAAAGATCTTAAGAAAAGAAAAACAATCTATTATATTAAACATATATTCACTATGTCTATTGCTTTTCCTTCATTGCTGTTATTCTGAGATTCCCTCTAATATCATTTTCCAACAATCTGCATAAATTTCTTTGACTTTTTTTTTTTTTAAAGAGTATGCTGAAAGAGCATGTCTGCTGGTAAAACATCTCATACTTTTGTACAGATTGGATAATTTCTCAGAATCTATCTTTAGGTTCACTGAATCCTCCATTTGCTACCCTTCATTTTGCAGTTAAGTTATTTGAATATTTTACTTTGGTTATTGCATTTTTAATTCTAAAACATTAACTTATTTCTTTTTTGTATCTTGTATATCTTACTGGTTTTTAAATTTTTTTTTTACATTTATGTCCATTGTCATTGGTTTTACTTCTTGGGGCATGGCTATAACAGCTGCTTAGAATCTCAGTCTGTTAACACCAATATTTGTGTCATCTTGTGGTTGGCATATTGTGAGATATTAATATTTTCTTTAGATGCTGAATAATTTTGGACTAATTCTGAAAAATTTGAATATTATCTTAGGTGAGTCTGGTTCTCGAATGTTAAGTGACATATGTTTTAGGGAGAATGTTTTATCAGGCATCAAACAAGTTAGGTCCAGGATGCAAATTCCTACCTGCCTTTTTTTTGCCCATTTACTTTTAGCGTCCTTGCCCTGCTCTGCACATCTTTCCCAACCATGTGCCACCTAGTGCCCAGTCTGAGACCTGGGTAATGCCTTGCTTTGAAGTTCCTTTCTCAAAGCCCATGTCTCTATGCAGACAAAGTTTGAGACTAAGCCAAAAAATTTATAGACAACTGTATAGATCACATCCTGGAGCTCCTTTCTCTCCACCATCTTCTCCACATTTTCTAGCTTCCCAAATCCCCCTTTTCTCATCCTCTGGTTAAAATACCAGGGCTTCAGTGTCCCTACACTGTGGCATATTTTCTATCATTTTCCTATGATATTTGCCCTTGCTTCCAAGAGAGAAAAAAGAGCAAGCAATGAAAATTCTCTCCCGTGGTCTCAGGACCAAAGTTCTGTTTGGAATTTTAGGTGTCTGCCCAACTGTTGCTGCCATTGTCTGCCCTACTCCCTCATGATTGCTTTGGATTAGAACAAGAGAGAATGAAAAAAAGAACCCCCAGTCCAAGATAGTTGTCTACTTTTCTGACCCACAAAGGTCCTTTTTCCTTGTTCTGGAACCAAAGAAATTATCTTATAATTTTTTTCTTTCTTCCTTGTTGAACAATTTTAGTGTCTAAATTGCCTTTGAGTCTAGGCCAAGAGATTCCAGACAGAAAAAAATAAAACACATGGAAACTCACCATGTGTTTAATGGTACTCTGAATTCTGGTTCAGTAGTCCAATCTGTCTTCTACCATTTCATTTACCCTATAGAGTCTTCATTTAACTGCTGTGTGCATTCTGTCTAGGGCATTTAATTGCAATTGCAAGGGAGGTGAGTATGGTTGCTCTGTCTTGCCCAGAACTGGAACCCTCTCCACAGCCTCTTGACTAACAAGTTCCATCTACTGCATTAAAAACAAATCACTCCCCCTCTAGACTTTAGCTGTTACCTAAAGTGCAGATATATGTATTACTTAAAGCAAGGGCACTATATTGGGTCTTACTTTTTGATAATGGGTGAATAAATTCTCTTCAATAGGACAGAATGTCCATTGTTTGGTAAACTTAGTAAATGAGTGAAGCTTATTTGTATTGATGTTCTCAAGAGCATGTTCAGGGAAGATAAATAAGAACATGACTGGTGGAGGATAGCTGAAAGTTGTGGAGATAAAGATTGTTATCTCTGAAACTGGAAAGATTCTGTATATAGAAAGAAGTTGGGTATTAAAGAACCCAGATGGCATTATAAGAAAATTTAGGAGCTGTGAATTCATAACACTTGTTATAAATGTAGAGTATTTTTAGGTCAACAATATAGTTATCCAGTATCTCTAATGTAATATGTCAAACTAGATTGATTTGAGCAATAAATACTTGGATTTATGAAATGTAGAAAAACTTTAAAAAAAGCACATAATTTTAAAAGGTAGTAGTGAATAGGGAATATAAAGTATACGTCTACATACAAATGAGTAAATTGTTTTTTTATGTTTCATAAGAGAGCATATTCTCAGGTCTGTAGATTGACACAAATTGATACAAAATATACAAAGTGATATCAAATCAATATGAAGTAATAAAATCAATACAGTTTGATGAAATGGTATAAATTAAATATCTGAAAAGTCCCTAAGCAAAGATTAATATGCTAAGAAGGACAGAGAAGCATGTTTTAGGAAGAATTTTTCTTGAGCTGTGGGATAAATAAAATTCTTTATATGAGTATTTTTAAAGAGGCTTATCATTTTGAATGCTGGTATTGGAATTGCTTGTAAGATTGATGAATGTAGTTACTACACAAAACGAACTAAACTCCTCAGAGACATTCTATTTTCTATGTGAGCCTCCTTTCACAAATATAACTAATTGATAATTCTTTATATATGTGGGGAGGAGCAATTAAAAGAGCATTTATATAAGAAAAGGCTCATAGGTATCCTTTGGTTACTGTTATAGCAATATTTGCTGAGTACTTACTGTGTGCCCTAAATTCTTTACACATGCAATATTTAATATTAAATTAAATTTAATTTTTATAACATTCTAAAGAGGAAGGTATTATTATTATTATTCCAATTTTACAGATTAAAAAATTTGAGGCATTGAGAAGTTGAATTTATTCCTCAAGGTCCCACAGCTGGCAAGATGGGAAGGCAAGATTGGGACTCAGAGAGTCTAATTTTGGAGTGTATGTGCTAATTTATTTCATTAATACATCAATGAAACCAATTGTTAAACCTCCATGAAACTTTGGATGCTAGAAAGGAAACCAAATAGAACATGGTTTAATATTAACAAAACTTAAATATATGTCTATTAAATTGATATTCCCCCACCTCATTAATAAAGGAAATCTGTGTATGAGCAGTTATATTTAATGCTGCCAATATTTAAGATTTTAAAATATCACTCTTTCTATATTCCTATGATGGCTGTTACTTTAAAACTTTTAGCCAGTGGTTATATACCAACAAGAGTCATGCTGAAAATATAATCAAAGCCTCTATTCCTTTTACAGTAGTGCCAAAGAAGATGAAATACCTGGAAATTTATCTAACAAACGATCTGAAAGATCTCTATAAAGAAAACTATAAAGTCCTGAGAAAAGGAAGAGCAGAAGATGTTAACAAATGGAAAAAAAAATACCATGCCCCTAGTTGGGAAGAATCAACATTGTTAAAATGTCCATACCACCCAAAGCAATCTACAGATTGAATGCAATCCCCATCGAAGCAACAATGTCATACTTTATAGAACTTGATAAAAAAATAGTACTTCATTTTATATGGAATCAGAAAAAATCTTTAATAGCCAATACATTATTTATAAATAGAAACAAATCAGGAGACATCATGCTACCAGATTTCAGGTTATACTACAAATCTATAGTGGTCAAAACAGCCTGGTATAAAAATAGAGATATAGATATATGGAAGAGAGATATAAATATGGCATAGAATAGAGATATAGATATATGGAATAGAGAATCTAGAAATGAACCCAGCCACATATCGTCATTTGATCTTTGATAAGCCTAACTAAAAACATGCATTGGGGAAAAGACTCCCTATTTAACAAATGGTGCTGGAAGAACTGCCTAGTGACCTGTAGAAGACTGAAACTGGACCATATCTTTCACCACTAAAAAAATTGATTCTCACTGGCTAAAAAATTTAAATATTAGAAGAGAGTGCAGAGAAAAAAATGCTTGAAGATATTGGCCTGGAAAAATATTTCATGAGGAAGACTGTCCCCCCTGCTCCCCCACCCAGCTATTGAAGCAACACCAAAAATATATTGCTGGGAACTGATTAAGCTAAAAAGCTTCTGCACAGATAAGGGCACTGCAAGTAGAACAAACAGACAGCCTTCAGAATGGGATATTTTTGCATGTTATGATTCTGACAAAGGTCTGATAACTAGAATCTACAGAGAACTCAAATTATTAAATATGAAAGGAATAAACAACCCCATTTCTGGGCAAGGGACTTGAACAGAAACTTCTCTGAAGATGAAACGTGAATGGCCAACAAACACATGAAAAAATACTCATCGTCTTTAATCATCAGAGAAATACAAATCAAAAGCACTTTGAGATATCACCTAACTCCAGTAAGATTAGCCCACATCACAAACTCCACAAACTACAGACGTTTGCATGGATGTGGAGAAAAGGAAACACTTCTATGCTGCTGGTGGGATTGCAAACTAAATACTGCTTGTTTGGAAAGAAGTATGGAGAATTCTTAAGGAACTAAAAGTGGACCTTCCGTTTGATCCCACAATTTCATTACTAGGTATCTACCCAGATGAAAAAAAAATCATTTTTCAACAAAAACGTTTGCACCAGAATGTTTATTGTAGCTCAATTCATCATTGCCAAGTCGTGGAAGCAACCCAAATGCCCATCAACCCATGAATGGATCAACGAATTGTGGTATATGTATACCATGGAACACTATGCAGCCATAAAAACATATAGACTTTACATTTTTATGTTTACCTGAATGGAGTTGGAACATATTTTTCATAGTAAAGTATCTTAAGAATGGAAAAAAAGTATCCTATATCGTCAATACTATTATGAAACCAGTATATAAACACACTCTCATATGAATGATAAAACACAAATATAGTCTAACAAGGCGGAAGGGAGAGGAGGGGGTGGGGATAGGTGATTGGTGGGAGGAGGTAGGGCATTTGGTGGAGTATCACCTAATATGAATAATGCAAAGGTATATTTCAAATAACCAGGAGTAGATTATAAATGCCTTACCTCAAAAAATAAGTGAGGTGGTTATGTTAATCAGTTTGATTTAAGCATTCCACATTGTATATCATATCACCATATTGTATACCATAAATGTATACAGTTATGATTTAATTCAAAACTAATTTAAAAAACCAAGTTGGCTATTATTGTTAACAGTGTTTAGAGGCCCAAATTTGGAAACTATAGTGGTCATCTCATTGCAGGCACTTTCTAATGCCATCTGGGAGACAAGTGTTTTATAATTCTGGTATTTAAGACTTTTCACACGGTAGCTCAGATATTTTGAAGAGATGGGTCCAACATTCTTATCTTGGGAAGACCAGGAGAGGTTTGCATTGTGGGCTTCATCCTCGTGATATTTTTGTCAAAAGTTTGTTAGCTCCTTGTGGTACCCTATCCTTAACCAAGGAGGGAGGTTATTATCCGTATGCTAATTATCTGGTGCCACTGCCATAGAGCTCTACCTTGCTGGTCTTTGATGATCATCTGTAAGTATTTGTGATCATTTGGTTGACGATTCTGTTTACTGCCTTCTGAAGTGCAAAGCCTGGCACCTTTGATCCGTTTTGTTTCCTGGCTAACAGCAATTCTAGTTGAGTTTTCCTCACCACCAGTATTAATGTATTCTCCAGAAGGGAGGTGATCTGGATTCTAATCAAGAAACTATTCTATTTTCTTTTATATGGAATCCTCTAAAATAATGCTGGAATAGTCTTTTTCTCTAGTATTTTATGAAACAGAGGTGTGATTTATTTCAAGTGCTACATTTATTACTATTTTTAAAAAGAAAATTAAACAGCTTCAGGAGAAGAAATTTGTTTTTGTTTGTTTTTGAGACAGAGTCTCACTCTGTCACCCTGGGTAGAATGCCATGGCATCATTGCTCACAGTAACCTCAAACTCCTGGGCTTAAGTGATCCTCTTGCCTCAGCCTCTTGAGAAGCTGGAACTACAGGCACCTGCCACAATGCCCAGCTAGCTTTTTCTATTTCTAGTAGAAATGGGGTCTTGCTTTTGCTCAGGCTTGACTCCAGCTGCTAAACTCAGATAATCCACCTGTCTCAGTCTCTCAGAGTGCTAGGATTACAGGCGTGAGCCACCATTCCTGGCCTAGACAAGAAATTTGAATGGTACTTAGGAGAAAACAACACTTAATTAATGGAGAATTTGTTCCACATGTAAATGTTATTTTGCATAACCCAAATATCAGATTATTGCTATTTTAAAGTCATTTCCATCAAATTGCAATTCATATTAAACTATTAATTTTTACCTTATATAAAACATTTTATTTGCATCCTACTGTGGGAATTTGTGGCTAACTGGCAAATTTCATAGGGATTACAAAAACCAACTCAGAACACATCTAATAATTTAAGAGAAAAAGTATAGACTCAAGAGGGGAGTGCTATGTAACGTGTATAAACAAATCATATTCTACATGAAGGTGTTTGGGTTCATTCAAAATCACATTTGCATTCCTATCTCTTGGATTTCCTCATTTATGTCATTTTATTAAAAATCTAATTTATGTATTTTTTGTTATTTATGAGAAGAGTCCGACATGAAAGTTGGTTAATAAAATGTTACTCTGTAAACAAGCAAAGCTTTGCTAAATATAGTCTAAGTAAGTGAAAGGCCACTATGGGCGTAAAATCTATGATGAAGAATTTCTTTGATAACATTATAAACCATGACAGGGAAGCAGAAGACAGGATGGTTATCACTATAACATAGTTGAACCAAACTAATGTCATGTACTTGTGTGTGTGTTTGTGATGCTCTGCTCTTTAAAGCTTATTAGGGCTTATTTCCTTCCCATTGATCAATGCACAGTGCCCCTTCCTCCTTAAGCCCGCCTCTCCCTCCCTTTAGTACAGGTACTAAGGAATCAACCCTGCCCACATAGGTGTGCCTGGCCTCAGAGACCCCAGTCAAATCTGACAGTATTTAATAGTAACCCAATCTCCACTAGGGAATAGAAAGTCTAAACCAGCAGTTTTCCAAGTATGGCCCTAGGACCAACAGCACCAGCATTTCCTGAATGTGGTGGAAATGCAGATTCTCAAGTCCTGACCTGGACCTATCGGATCAGGAACTCTGGCTGAGGCCCAGCAATCTGGGTTTCACTGAGGCCTCCAGGAGGTTGTGCTGCTCACTCAGGTTTGGGAGCCCCTGGTCTTAATGTGTTCTTGTTGCCCTGTACCCTGTCTGCCTGGGTTAACTTCCTGGGCTCCCACGTCTCTTTGTACTTCAGTTGTTGTCCTTTAGTTTCCTTGTGAATGGATCTCTGGTCTGCTGACTGGGTTTCTGCCCTCTTTTCAGATTTATACTTTAGTTCTTAGCCGAGATGGTCACTTGCCCACTAGATGGGAGGCCTGTCAGCTCCTTTCTCTAAACGCATCACATTCCTGTCATTCTCATTTCCTGTCCTGGCTGGTGGCCAAGTTGACACTGCCTCACTTAGGCCATCTGGAGCCAATTCCCACTGGGGCATATCCATGACCTGGTGACCCTAGTCAGTGCTCCCAGCAGACCATAATAACACTGTCCTGGGCTGACCTTCAGACACCTCAACCTTGGATGCTGTGGTTGACATCACTGTCTTTCCTTGTTAGGCCCTGTCCTATGACCTGGATAATTGTCCTAACCTGCCGAAAGCCTCACTATCCTACTTCCATCTCCCTGCTGAATTTGATACCAAGAGGCTACATAAGTTAGGATACCTATTTGAAGTTAACAAATAGATGCCTTTGTAAAATACTTACAGAAGTGTTGGATAAACAATCTAGTATGAAATGTGTTACTGATTTGGGGACAATTTCTTCAGGGTAAAAGAAGAAACAGTAGAAAACAAATTATATTTGATTACTTTAAGAAAATGTTGACAGCACTACATTATGTTCTGAATATTCTAACTTGCCTGATGTGTATGCAACACTGTTACCTTGTGGAGATTGGCATCATCTAAGTTTTGCTCTCCAAGCCCTCATTTTTCCATGCATGGATCCACCTACTGAATTTTATTTTTCAGACACCTGAACACATTGCTATCTTACTAACAGTTCACAGGGGACTTAGTGCTATAGAGTTTAATGCAGTAAGTGTACTCATCCATAGGAGCCTACAGGTAACTACCACTGTGAAAGAAATTGCAAGTCACATTTATATGCTTAGAAAATAATTCAATGAGCATCTCAAAGCATTCTCCATTCACCTTTAGTCAAAGCCCTTTTATGTGGTTAGCAATATTCACAGTACTTCAAGAGGCCCTTTTCCCCCTTGAATTTGGTTTAATACATAGCCACTTGGCCTGAGTTAAGCATAAGCTTTCTTATGCCAAACTTATGAGACCTGCTTCTGCTACTTCTTTGTCAAATGAATGGAAAATTATCAGTAAATGCTTAGTGGTTGTGCTTATGAATTATTTATTCAATCCTATTATGTGCTGGCACATAGTAGGTACCAGGCACATACTAGGGGCTAGAATACCAGAGTCCTTGTCTGTAAGACTCTTCTTGGGAATTATTTTCCAGTCAGATGGATCTTTTCCCATCAGATGTGGTAGGTGTGAATTTGTCTTACAGAGAATGGGTGGGGACCGCCCAGGGAGGGACAGCATGAGCACTGAGAGGTGTGGATTTGAGAGATACATTGTGATTTTCCTAAAGTTGTTACTTTCTGGGGTGTGAAAATGAGGACTCAGGTCACAGGAATGTTTAAATAAGTACAACATCCTAAAGTAGATTTCTCCATGTTGCAGTTGGCACCAGCCATCCATGTTCATCGGTCTTCTGTTCCCTCCGCACCTCAGGTTCACAACAGTAATCATCTAGACACTGCTCCCTGCAAGGTCTCTGACTGAAGCCTTGACCCCCTTTTCCTGTAAGAAAATGTCTAACTTGTGTCTACGGCATCCCTCTGGCTAAGCACATGGCTCACTAACCACATATGTTTAAGCATTCCCTCTGTCCCTGTTTCTATTGTAAGTGCTGCAAAGAATTAAAAACAAAGCAAATTTACCTTCTCCTTGGTATTACAACTTTTCCTATTATCAATCCTATGAGACTGTGAGCTGGAGGACAAGATCAGTGTCATATTTATTTTTGTAAACTCTATGGCATATTACATTGTAGTGAATAAATATTGCTGAATGAAAGAATGGATAAATGAATAAATTCATTTCTAGGCACAGACTGTAAATAGACATCTTAAGACTGCTAAGACTCTTGAAAAAGTCAATTCATTTGGTGCTGGGTCATATCATTTTACTTTGTGAGTGAAGGTCAACTTGACTCCAGGGGAAGTTAGGGTACAGACCTGCCCTTGTACTGCTGACTACATCAGAATATCAGAAATGGAACATTACAACCATGACTTGCAGAGATGGCTTTTGCTAAACAGGGCCACTCACCTGATCCGAAGCCAAGTCAGCATGGGGGTCGTTCCTCCTCCAAATACCCAGACAGTGAAGAACACAAGGAGCAGCGTGGTGGTAAACATCATCTGTTTGGGCTCAGACTCAGTGTTCCGAATAGCCAAGGCAAATGCGATCGCTCCTCGCAAACCTGGTGGTGGGAAACCCAGAGGGAAAGTAAACATCTTGCAGGCCTTACTCTCATTTCAATGGGTTTTTAATCTTTACAATTTGCTGACACAACATTTTAATTAAACTTTTTTTTCTCTCTCTCGCTTTTTTAAATTGTTCAGGTTCATTGAGAGTATAAAGAATTAGGTTACACTGTTTGCATTTGTTAGATAAAGTCCCTCTTATAAGTGTGTTCCACCCCCAAGAGGTGTGCCATACACGTAACCCCCAGCCTCTCCCTCCTACCCTCCCTCTTACCTGCCCTATTTTGAGATAACTGTAGAGTCACATGGAGTTGTAAGAAATAGTACTGAGAGATGATATGGATCATTCCCCCCATTTCCACCAATGACAACATTGTGCAAAACTGTATCTCACTGTCTCAACCAGAATCTTGATATACCCAGTCGAGATAACGAAGGCTTCCATCTACACGAGGATCCCTCATGGGACCCTATCTCCCCTCCTTCCCTCACACATGCTCCCTCCTTCACTACAGGCAACTAGTAATCTCTTTCCCTTTTCTATAATTTTGTCATTTCAAGATTGCTACATAAATGGGATCATGTAGTGTGTCGCCTTCTAGAATTGTCTTTTTAAACTCAGAATAATGCTCTGGATATTGTTGTTGAATGTTATCAGTAGTTCGTTCCCTTTTATTGTTGGGTAGTATTCCATAGTATGGGCAATCCACTGTTTGTTGAAGTGTATCTGGGTGGTTTCCAGTTTGGGGTTATTACAAGTAAGCCTGCTGAGATTAGCATTCCATTTTTCATGTGATCATGGTTTTTATTTCTCTGAGATAATGCCCAAGAGGGTAATCACGGGCTAGTATGGTATTTGTGTGTTTAGGTTTTGAAGAAATTACCAAGCTGCTTTCCAGAGTAGCTATAACACTTTATATTCTTACTACCAATATATAAATCATTCAGTTTCTCTTCATCTTTGTTAGATTTGGTATCGTCACTATTTTTTACGTTAGCCATTCTGATGGGTATGTGGTGACACCTTCATTGTGGTTTTAACTTGTATTTTCCTCCTAGAAATGGTGTCCAGTGTGTCTATCTGTAGACTCTTCTGGGTGACAGGGCTCTTCATATCTTTATTCCACTTTCTAATTGAATTTTTGAATTTTTTGTTTGTTGAGTTTTGAGAGTACTTTATGTATTCTACATAATAGTCCTTTGTTTGATATATTTGCAAATGTTCCTCCCACTCTGTAGCTTATCTTTTTATCCTCTTAAAAGAGTCTTTTGCAGAGCAAATGTTCTTAATTTTAATGAATTCTTATTTGTTGATTTTTTCCTTTAGGGAATTGTGCTTTTGGAGTCAGGTCTATGAACTCTTTGCCTAGCTGTAGATCCCAGCAAATTTCCCCTATTTTTTCCTAAAAGTTGTATAGTTTTGCACTTAAGTCCACGGTCACTTCTGGTCAATTTTTGTAAAAGGTGAGAAGTTTAGACTGAGCTTCATTGTTTTTTTGCCTTTGGATGTCAAACTGCCCTATTGAATTTCTTTTAGACTTTTGTCAAAAATCAGTTGGATATATATGTGTGGCTCTATTCCTGATTTCTCTATTTTATTCCCTTGATCTTTGTGTCTGTTCTTATATAATAAACTGTCTTGATTATTGTAGCTATCTAAGAAGTCTTAACCTTGTGATTCTTCCCACCTGATTTTTTGTTTTCAAAATTGTTCTAGCTATTCTTATTCGTTTGGTTTTCCATAAAATTTTACCATAATATTGTCTGTACCTAAGAACAAATCTTTCTGGAAATAGTTACTTTTTAAAAAATCAAACGTGTCAGAATAAAGGAAAACTAAACTTATGGACCATTGAAAAGTTAATAATTAATTAAATCATCCTTAAATATTATAATACTACCAATTATACACTTTAACAAAGTCTATAATCTAAACTAACATACTAAAACTTACTTTTTCCCTTTTTATTTTTTCTTCTTTAATAATGATATGCTAATTGAATTTTTATGACTCAAATATATATTTGCAAGAGGTATTAAAGATTAAATACTAGAACTTCAAATCAAAATGTGATGACACTAATACAAACAGAAATGTAGACTCTGAAGAAGAGTAAATAAAAGCATAAGTAGTAAAAAAAAAAAAGGAAGAAAAATGAAAGGTCTCTCTTGGCTAACGCATGAGTTGCAAGATATTTATGGTCCCTCTTGTATTCTATAACAGGAAAAACGAAGATTTATAATGACAGCTACTAGAAGTCAAAGAGGTAGTGATTTGGTTATTTTTATAGGAAGGTTTAAATCACATACATAGAATTTCAATGATCTATTTTTTGTAATATTTGCTGTAGCATCTAGGTTCCTAAATTTCCAAATCTTTATTCAAACATTAGAGGACATGTAACAATTGAATACAGGATCAGAAGAGGAATACTACAACCATTCTGGTTCTTACTCCTAGGTTCCTAACATAGACGATCATGCCCCCTTTTTTATCTCCACGCTGAGACTATTCAAGAGACAAGTGACATAACACAAGATCCAGAGGATTAGACTAGAGAGACTTAATACTTTTTGCCTGAAACAAGGAAACCTCAGAAAGAAAGAAGAACATGTACTTTGATTATAAAATACCTTCAAGGAACAAAATGTAATGGAGGAAGGAAATTATTCTAAATCTCCCATGTAGACATGGAAATAGCCTGAAGATAAGGAAGATAACATTTGAAGTAGATACTAATAAAAAAGTTCTTATACCTCAGACATGCTGAACACGTGAGATGGCTGTGCTCCAGAGGAAAAGTGCCCTTACCAGAGGTGCATGTGCATTCGGCTGGGCCCAAGAGAATAATAATACTGAGGACTATTTTAATAATGTTCTCACCAGGAAATACAAATGGCATTGTTAGGAAATAAGAGCTCAAGGAAACAGTCTTGCAATAGACTTTGGTATCTGAGGAGAGAACTTATAGGTCAAGGTAAAGCTCCTAGCAGTGTTTAATCACAGCACAAGACTGAAGTGAGAGGCAATCTTTCCAGTTTTTCTTTTCCTCAAGCTCATATTGATAGAAATGTCCGTCGGGCAGCATTATGGCAGATTAGCTGACATTAGAAGTATTAGGCGATAAGTTGCTTTGTTTTTATTGCTGTAAATATTTGTGGTTGTTTTACTTTGTGTTTTTGTGATAAAGAAAAGAATGGAAACTAGAATAAAAACTAAAACTCACTATGTTCTATTTACTGCGAATTCTTTCATGCTGGATACCAATGTAGGCGATCATTAATCTTCCTAAGTATATTTCATAATGTATTATCATTTTGTTCAACTCATGTTCACTGTGTTCTTAAATCTACATTATCCGTATGAGAGCAGTTATTGGTTTAAAAGTATACTCAGAATGTCTTATATGCTAATTTCTAAAATATATCTTTTATGCTAACTTCTAAAAACATACATAAAATTCCCTATATTTATAGGAGGTGCAATATAGAGATCTCCGTAGAACATGGAAAAGTACGGCTGCTCTCTGGTGGCAGGTAAAGAAACTTGCTAATTAGGGACAAACTCCAAGATGTTGATAAGAGGATGCCTTCTCAATATGGCGATCACCTACATAAAACATACAAAAACAGGGTATATTTCAGATAAGGGATTGTCTGTCCATAGCCCTGGCCACATGTGGTACATACAGCACGTGTCATCCTGGAACTGTCACGGCAGCGCCGGAAGCCTGGGTGAAGTTGCCGAGTGGATAAAGTGAAGGTAATTGAGAACTCCAGGTAGGATGGACTATTGCCTCTTTCCTACTCAGCCTTCATGATGTGGCATTTGTCATGCATTTGGAGCCTAGACAAACATTTTCTTTGTTTTGTACATCTATATTGATCACCTTCCACGTGGAGGCTCTGTGCACACTGATCCTGTCTTCTTAATATCATGGTTTTGGGCAATAGAGGATTTTAGGATTGAAACAAATTACTTTGGCTACCAGCAAAATACTGAAAACGAGAAATTAATATTGATGCAGGATTTTCTTTTTAGCAAAACATTATTTCTAAAGAACACACACCACTTCACTTAGAAGCCCAGGAAATCCAGAACTTGTCAAAACTAGTGTTTTGGACTGACTTTTGCGGGTTTTACCTTTCTTTTTGGATTTATCTTTCTTTTTTCTCTTTGGATTTACCTTTTTTTTCCTCTTCATTTTGGCCAACACATCAAAATAATTCTGAACTTTTAGGGATTGGTAGACTATAACATTTCATTTTAAATGAGTTTACTTCCTAATGATTTTGATATATTTCATAGACTCAGTTGGAAAGTTAGCATCATTTCAGAGAACAAAGGAATTACCTGCAATTAAATGTGGTTTCATTTAAAACTGGCCTCTATGGGATTCTTCTGTAATTATGTTGGTGTTCTATTCATAGCAATAGAAGGCTACTGAACCAAAGAAAGCTTTCTAGCAAGGACCCCTGCTGCAGAAATGTGCAGCTTCCACTTTATCTTTAAAGAGCAAACGTGAACCTTTTAATCAACTTCTAATGTGCAAATGTGTTCAGAATGGGTGATGATCAGATATAGTTACATTCCCATCACAGGAATATAAGCACCTCAGGGCATCTTCATTTAAGGCTCAGGGCAATAAGCTATGATTTCTTGAGCACTCACTGTGTGCAAAGCTTTATCCAAGATCCGGTGTGGGAAGGCAATGATGAGAAAGTCTGGTTCTGCTATTCCATTGCTCGTGATCCTACAACAATGACTCCCTTAAAGGGTAAACTCTGCTAAGGTGTACTACAGGTGCTAAAGCGAGTGCTTTGAAAACACAGTCTGAAGAATGAAAAGACAAGCTTGCTCTGTTTAATGAGGGCCCAAACTGTCATTGTCAACAGCTGTGTGACATCTAAGGCACTGAAATCATGGGTGGGGTGAAAGGGGTCTTTCCATATGTGGTTTTCTCTGCCTGAATCATTTTTCTTGTCCAAATTCTCTCCAGTTTTTTCTCCTATATCTCTCACCCAAATTTCACCTAATTTGAACTGATCTTTAGTGCTCAACTGAGACATTGTTTTCTCTTTGGAGCCTCATCTGATGGTGGAGTCTGGCTTGTGCTGTATATTCCCAGTACACCCCAGTTGGCCCTGTCACAGCCCTTACTACAGAGGATTGTAATTGCTGTTTATCTGCAACACTTGGATCTGTACTAATTATGACAGGTGCTCAGTATGTATTTATTGAACAAATCCACGAATGAATACATTTTTGATTCTTTATGACTCCACATTACACATAGAAAAGTGATTAATAGGTAATGTTAGTAATACATTACATTGTTAAATGCATTATATTAATGTAATATAGTTTAATGGAATGGTTGAGTGATCGTTTCTGCCTTTTTATTATTTGCTGAGATCCTTAAAACCTTACCTATAAACCTATCTCACCTGTAAGTGGAGATTTTAAGGTTAGACGTGTGCTTTGTAACTAGAAGTACACATCAGAACCACATGGGACTTAAAAATACACGCAGCCCGTCATGCCAGTGTATCTGGACTCCGGAGATCCTGTTTCCGCAGAGACTGAGGGGCATGACTGCTCAGGCTCCTTTCACTCCGCCTGCACCTCCTCGCTCCAGGCCTGTCTGTGCACACCCTGCTTGTGCCCCCAACACGCACTCTGGTCTTAGCCTCACTACTGCTCTTCTCTCCTCCTTCCAAACTGTCTCATGCGTGTCTCTTAGAAGGCTTTCCCCAAAACCTAGTTTGAGGAGGTCATCACTCAACACTGCAACCACACAGAGCTTTCTACAGCCCTCAGACACCTTTCAGTCAGAACTTCACCCCACTTTCCCATTTGCTTTCTCTGCTCCATTGAGAGCCTTTGTGAATGGTGGTTATCTTTGCCTCTGTGCCATGACCCACTGCGAACCCTTGGCCTTACTTCTTCCGGAAATCTGCCTTTCCTATGAACTTCTCTAAATGTCACCAATTTGAACCATCTTTCTGCCTCCATCCCATTCTCATGAAGGTTTCTTGGAAGACTCTAGTCCACATTCTTCCCTTTCTAAGAAATCCCCTAAAATATACTGCTCACGCCACCTGGATTATTAAGTCATAGCCAGAGATGAATCAGTAATTTACTGTAGTCTTTTCTTTTTCCTCAACTTCTGGTACTTTAGAAGGCTAGAATTACACCTTTCTGACATAGTTCTTTATCTATGAACTATTTAGATGCTTTTAAGTTGAACTATGACTGTAGTTTCAGGCCCTTTAGATACGAGGTAGTGATATTCACATATCTATTCATTCATTCATTCCGTCAGGCTCCAGGGTATAGCGGCAAACAAGAGATTGTCCCTGAATATGCTTCCAGATTAGTTATGTAAGGTGCTGTGAAGAAAACAAGAGTAGGATAAGAGGACAGAGCGTGTGTTTATGTGAGGGGTGAGATATCAGAGGTTAGGAAAGCCTCTTTCCTCTGGCAGGGTGATATTTGAGCAGAGATCCTAATGGAGAGAGAAGACATGTGGGTATCTGGAAGTTAAAGCATGTCAGGCTTTTCCCAGCAGGTGCAAAGCCCTGGGGCAGGGGTATACCTGGCATGCTTAAGCAGTAGCAAGGAGGCTGCTGTGGCTGGAATGAAATGAATGGGCTAAGGGCAGGCGGTAGAAGATTATGACCAAGAGGTAATAGAGCCATGTCAAGCCAGCCTTTTGAATACAAGGGTTTTGATTTTTATTTTGAGATTGAAAATCTTAGAAAGATTTTATGAAAGATAGGGATGTGATCTATTCTATGGTAAGAAAATAGATTTCCAGAGTAGAGGTAGGAGGCCAGTGAGGAGGCTGCCATATTAATTCAGGCAAGCAGTAGACATGGATCAGAGCAGGATGGTAGCACGGTAGGTGAGGGATTTACATCAAAGGTTGGTAATATTTGCTAGGGGGTCAAGGGGTATGAGGAGAAGGCTTTGAGAACTGATGGTCTGAGTGCTGGAAGAATGGGGGAAAGCTGTGGGAAGAGCATGCTTGGGTGGACAGGGGCTGTCAAAGGTTGTTATGTCAGAGATGCCTATTAGTCTTCCAAGCAGAGAGGCTGAGGGAGTGGTTGGATAGAAAAGTCCAGAGTTCAGGAAGAGAGGTTGGGATATTTTTACTGAAGAGTATGGAAAGATGGAAAGTAGCTTAGAGTTTGAAATGTGTAGACAGATGCAGTTTATTTTAAACCACATTTGTTTTTGCCTCCAGGCCTTTGTTCCTGCAGCTCACCCCACCTGCTGCAGTCCTCCCAGGCTGTCCTTTGGTTGCTGCCTGTCATCACAGTCCTCAGAAGGGCTGCCCTGACCACCTAATCTAGGTCCCCTTTAATGCAGGTCTGGTTTATATGTCTGTCATCGTACTTATCACCATCTGAAATGATCCTGTTTACTTCTTAATCTTTGAGATTCAGTTTTCTTCATTAGACAGAGCGCTGGGTTAGAGGAAAACCCTAGTTATCAGGTCTGCCGTGGCATCCCTGGTGCCCCTCATAGATAAATGCTCCATAAGAAGAAGATAAATGCAGGCATGAATGGAAAAAAGGGCCATTCTTATACTTTAAAACACAAGTGGAACCCAAAAGGAAATTGAGCAGTGAATGGAAAGGGATGCAGAAATGTCCCTGGGAAATTGATCCATACTTCAAAAGAAATGTGCTTTAGATAACCTGTTTTTCTACTTATCTTTCCATTTGGGATATAATCCATTGAAATCCTTTTTCCCCCCTCTTATTTTAAGTACTCTGACGGGGTTGATTTAAAAGATTTAACACATTCTTATTATGAATCTGGTAAATCAAACCCTGGTACAGGTCTAATACCAAATTATCTATTGCTTTTACTTCTGCTGAAATCCTGTGACCTTGCAAAGGGTAACTATGTTCTGCAAAAGTGACAGTTTGGTTTCAAAATACATTCTCTCCAAAATAACTACCTGCAACCTTGCTACACGGTTCCACTTTCTGTTCGACATCATTTTATCACACGGAAATGAAGCCAACAGACTGTTTTCAATGGGAAAACTTTCTGCATTCACAAGTGAGTTTTCCTGAAAACGAAGTCTGTGTTAGACAAGCAGAACTGTCTTTCCTTCATCTCTCTTCCTGAACTTGAATCATTTAAATTTAAGGCTACTGAGAAGGAATGTAACATAACTCTGATATATTTTAATATAAAATACAGCTTGTTTTTGGAAACCTGGGCAGCCAGGAAGGGTAATTAATTGTAAATAGGATTAGCACTGTCAGAGCTCTGAAGTCAACACGCCTAGATGGCTCCAGCTCTGGAGGTTTATTTTCATGGAAGTGAGGTTGGATGTAGTAGTAAACTGTGGAATAATCCTCACACTGGACCAGCTGAAATCACCCAACAGAGTGTTTCAAGAGAAAGGCTAACAGATCCAAAGAAAGTCAACATTTGTGGGAAGGACCCAACTTACAGCCAGCTTGAAGGCCAAAGGTCAACTCAGATGTTTTCTGGCCCACTCAGCTGGGGGCCATTTCTACCCCTAGGGAATATTCACACTATCTAGAGCAGCAGTTCTCAACCTGTGGGTTGCAACCCCTTTGTAATGATGAAAATACATCCTGCATATCAGATATTTACATTAGATTCATAACAATAGCAAAATTATAGTTACGAAGTAACAACAAAAATTATTTTATGGTTGGGGGTCACCACAACATGGGGAACTATATTAAAGGGTTGAGGCATTAGGAGGCAAAGAACCACTGATCTAGAGACATTTGAGGTTGTCCATGAAGTGGGGCAGGGGGAGGTGAGGGTGCTACCATTACCTAGTTGGTAGAGGCCAGGGGTGCTGCTAAGCATTCTATAATGTGCAAGAAAGTGCCCACAACAAGAAATCACCAGGCCCCAAATGCCAATAGTTGCTGGGGTTGAGAAATCTGGCTGTAGACCTGGGATTTCTTTGTCCTAAAAGAGCAATGTTGAAAAGGAAGACACTATTCCTACCCTAGAGAGCTATTTTAGCAAAGATGGCTATCTGTCCATGTTGCGGTGACCGGAGATGCGAACGAGCAGAAGAATAGGCCTAAGGAATTTTCCAAAAAAGCCTATCTCTCACTTTTGAAATACATAATACAAATGAATGTTAACTATGATCATCCTACTGATCTCTGGAATACCCAGTCTTATTTCTTCTAATAAATGTATATATTTGTACTAGTTAATCAACTGCTCTTTATGCCTATTCCCCCCTACCATTCCTGGTCTCTGGTAACCACCCATCTAGTCTCTATCTTCACGAGATTCACTTTCTTAGTGAATTCTAACATTTCTCATGTTAGTGAGAACATGTGATATTTGTCACTCTGTGCTTGCTTTATTTAACTTTATTTCACTTAGCATAATAACTTCCCGTTTTTGTCCATGATGCTGCAAATGACAGAACTTCATTCCTTTTGTGGCTGAATAATATTCTTTTCATGTATATAACACACTTGCTTTATCCATTTATCCATCGATGAGCACTTAGTTTATTTCCATATTTTGGCTACTAGAAATAAAGCCAGAATAATTATGGGACTACCTATATTTGTTTCATATATTGATTTCCTTTCTTTTGGATATAGATACCCAGTAATGTAACTGCTGGATTATACAGTAGGTCTATTTTTAGTTTCTTATGGAGCCTCCATACGATTTTCCATAGTGGCCAGACTAATTTACTTTCCTGCCAAGAGTGTATAAAGTTTATCCTTTATCCACACCAATTCATAATTGCCTGTCTTTGGGATAAAAGCCATTTCTACTGGGATGAGATTATATCTCATTATAGTTTTGATTTGCTTTTCCGCTGATGATTTAGGGATATTGTGCATTTTTTTCATGTACATGTTGAAACTTTGCATGACTTCTTTTGAGAATAATCTATAAGATCTTTTGATTTTTTTTCAGATTATTTACTTTTTAGTATTGAGTTCTTTGAATTGTTTATATATTCTGTTTATTAGTCCTTCTTTGGGTGGGAAGTTGGCAAATATTTCCTCCCATTCCATGGGCTGTCTCTTTACTTTCCTGATTGTTTCCCCCTTACTCTTCATAAGCTTTTTACCATGCTGTAATCCAATTCACTGATTTTTACTTTTGTTGCCTGTTGCTTTTGAGATCTTACACAAAAGATCTTTTCCCAGACCAATGTTCTGAGGTGTTTCCTCTGTGTTTTCTTGTATTAGTTTTATAGCTTTGGGTTTTTAAGTCTTTACCCATTTTAAGAAGTCTTTTACCCATTTTGTTTTGCTTTAGTATATGGCAAGAGATAATCCTCTAGCTTTATTCTTCTTCATATCCAGTTTTCCCAGCATAATTTATTGAAGAAACTATTCCTTTTTCTATTGCATAATTTTGTCAACTTTGTTCAAAATTAGTTGGCTTTCTTTAGATGTGCAGATTTATTTCTAAGTTCTTTATTTGTTTTCACTAGTTTATGTGTAAGGTGTTTATGGCAGTGTCGTTCTTCTTTTGTTAGCATAACTTTACAGTATATTTTCCTATCAGGTAGTGTGATGCTTCCAGCTTTGTTCTTTTTTTTTTTTTTTTTTTTTTTTTTGCAGTTTTTTTTTTTTTTTGGCTGGGGCTGGGTTTGAACCCGCCACCTCTGGCATATGGGGCCGGCACCCTACTCCTTTGAACTATAGGTGCTTCCCCCAGCTATATTCTTTTTCCTCAGGACTACTTTGGCTATTTGGGGTCTTTGGTAGTTTCATATAAATTTTAGGATTTTTTAATACTTCTGTGAAGAATATTGCTAAAATTTTGATATGGATTTCATTAGATCTCTAAATTGTTATTGGTCATATTGACATGTTAAAATTATTTATTCTTCCAGCTTTTTTGATAATAATTTCTTCTGTGATTAAAGCTATGTAAAATGAACTGATTCATCATTTAGGATGGTCATCCCACTTAGTATAGGTCAGGATAGAAATATCTCTCCAGGGAAAATATTACAGAAAAATTAAATACATAGACAAGATGAAAATGTATTACATTCTTGTGGAATAGTGAATAATAAGTATTTTCCCCTTAGTTTCTAATCCCAATCAATGAGTATGTAATATATCAATTTTTCTGGTCTGTTTCCCAGTTTATTTCTTCAATATTTTGTAGTATTTCTAGTATAAATATTTCATTTATTTCTTTAAATTAATGCCCGAGTATTTTACATCTTTCATAGTTATTTTAAATGTGTTGATTTTTTTACTTCTTTTACAGATTGCTGTTAATATATACAAACGTTACTCATTTTTTCTATGTTAATTTTGTTTTCTGTAGCTTTATCAGATTTGTTTATCCTTCTAATAGTTATTAAGTGGTATCTTTATGTTTTTCTAAATATAAAATCATGTCATCTGTGAATAAGGATAATCGAGTTTCTTCTTCCAATTTCCTTCTTTTGGCTAATAGTTCTTGCAAGAACTTCCAGGATTATGTTGATTGAAAGTGTTTATAGTCAGGATCTTGTCTTGTTGCAGACATTAAAGGAAAGGCTTTCAATTTTCACGGTTCCATATGATGTTAGTTACCAATTTATCATCTATGGCCTATATTATTTTGAAATATGCTCCTTCTATACCTAATTTTATAAAGATGTTTATCATAAAAGAATATTAAATTTTATCAAATGCTTTTTCAGTACCTATTGAGATGATTATATGGGTTTATTTTTATTGATTCTGTTAATGTGTTTATTGAATTTTATAAATTGACCTATCGTTGCACTTCTGGGTGAACTCTACTTGATTATGAAGAATGGTCTTTTTAATATATTGTTGAATTTGGTTTACTAATTTTGTTAAAGAATTGTGCATCTATGCTTATCAGTGATATTGACATGTTTTTATTTTTTGTTTTGTCTTTGTGTTGGTTTTAGTATCAATTTAATTCTGGCATCATAGAATGAGTTCAGAAGTATTCGTTTCTCTTCTATATATATATATATATATATATATATATATTTTTTTTTTTTTTTGAGAATTCGAGTAGTATGCTATTAGTTCTTCTTTAACACATATTATAATTCAGCAGTAATGACATCAGGTAGAAAGCTTTTCTTTTTTAGAAGACTTTTAGTTATGGCTTTTACCTGTGTTTTTAGATTCTTTACTATTTTTTCACAAAGGGCAAATAATCCAGAATTTACTCTAAAATCTTTAGCCCCAGGCCAAAATTAACAGTTAAACATATGTGCTGGGAAATAATTATTTCTTCACCTATACTTTTATTAAGTGGAGACTATTTCTTGACCTATTTCTAAAACAAGTTACCTGGATAGGATCATATAATTTTCTATTATGTAATTATAGTAAATACATGCAAATGCACAAATATTGAAATCTACCTGATAAAAGTTTATTCCTGATATTTAATGGATGAGGACACAAAGTTTTAAAATCATCTGTAATTCTCAATATACTAGAAATTCTCTGTTAATATTTGCACTTTTTATTCTTATTAAATTTCTGTGTTTCAAACATAAAAATCATGCCTTGAATTTTTATTAATTTCTATTCAATTAAAATAGAAATATTCAATAAATTTAATGAATATTAATTTGGGTAATTACAATTAATATATATTTTAATATTTTCCTTACAATCCAGCTATTAAAATCTCTTCTCTTTCATGTACTATTCTGACAGCTATTTTGAGTCAGTAGTATCCAATTTCTTCTCAGAATTGCTTAAATAGGGAAAGATCTTGTGATTCCTTTATTAAACATTCATCAAGTCTTCAATATAAGAAGATTTTTGGTAATAAACTCCTCCGTGGCTAAAGTTATGTAAATCTAACCCACTCACTTTTTGGGATTCTTATCTCATATACTATAAGGCCAGGATAGAAATATATTTCCAGGCCAAAACATTACAGAAAAGTTTAATACAAAGAAAAGGTGAAAAACATATTACATTCTTGTGTAATGGACGATAGTACACTTTTTGCCCCCAATTTCTAATTTCAGGCCTTAGGGAAAGAACACTTTTGCTGGCCAACCTTCCCATTGGATGGTAAGGACAGTCATTTGAATCAGAAGAGGTGTGATTCACTTTCTGACATGGCCTATTAAAACCTCCAGAAAAATACTCCAACTCTGTTTTCATATTTCCTCAAGAATACTGGAGGCCAAATGTTAAAAAAAAAAAAAAAAAAATTAGATGGAAGATTATTGACACAAATTGACTTCACATGAATAGAAAACACATCTTTATTTTGTTAAGCTGCTGAAAATATAGACATAATAGTTACTAGAGTGTCTCTTACTGTTTTGTAAATAAAATGGTGACAGTCCTTAGAGTAGTCAGAATCTAAATATACACATTTTCAATTGATAAATAACATTAATAGAACGGTGGAAGGAAATGACAGTGGAATAAGCAGATATACAAGTAGGATTATTATACAAGAAATTGTTTTTTCTGGAAAATTATTTTAGTAAGTATCATAAATGAGTTTAAAGAATGAATCATGATTTAGCTAATGAATCTCCTGCTATTGTACATTGAGTTAATTTCCAAATCAGTAAAATTTAAAATGTCTGAACATTGTTATAGAAAACCTATAACATGTCTATGATTTTATGAATGTCTATGGATGAATGTCTGTGATTTTCTACTAGGATAAATTGCTGGGAATTGGATTAAATGACAAAATTCATATATTTAATAACAAAGTTCATATAATCTACCCCTTTCATTCAAAAAAAGTGAAAACCATGCCATATAACTATGTGAGTATATGAGTAAAATTTTCATTCCAAATCCTTCCCTCTCCAATTTTCAAATGATACTTTTTATCTATTTGTTCTTTTTAAATTTTCGTGGTAGAAATTTATATGCAAGATTTAAAACAAATCTAAAATGATAAAACTAATTTTTAGCAAAAATGAATGGCAATTAGAGAAAGGATTTGGAAATCTACTACTTATTTACAAATAGTTGTTTATAAAAAGTAAGAGAAGAGAACTAATTTTACACAATTTTTAAAGTATAAAAATAAAAAATAACTAATGATGTAATGTGATAAACTGGAGAAATGTAAAATGTAACAAAAGAAATATAATAGAAGACTACCACTGCAGATAATTGAAAATAAAAAGCAAAAAAATTCATTTACACTTAGATATTAAAAAAAAGTGTGGTGCAATAAACGATTTTTACCACATTTTTTAGATACGATACATTTATTATTATTAAATTATATTTATGTATAAAATTTATATATAAAATTTTATTTTATAAATTAAATTATAACTATTTTTTCTATAAAATTAAAGATGTGTTTAATACCACATTTATTAGGAAAAATTATATGACTCACATTGTATTATTTTTTTCAACTTTCAATGATTGTTACATACATTGAATTATGTTAATAAAGTACCTTCTATTTTGTCTCAAATGATTCTGGATCAAAAACTTTCTAGTACTGGAATACAATTACCTACATTAATTGATTATTCTTTCTACTTTATATTTTCTTATATAAATGTTTAAAATGAAAAGTAATAGGTAGACATAGAGAAAAAGAGAAATAATTAAATTGGTTGAGTTACATTAGATAAAAAAAGGTGCCAAAAATACATTTTAAAGAAATAAAGTGTATTAAAATTACAATACTCAATATACCAAAGATATTTGTTATATGTATTATATCTCTCCTAATTGCAGAAGTCAGACTGATTTGTGTATTTTACAATTTTGATACAGCATTTTCCTTTCTTAAAATGTTTACACATTTTTTGGGTATCCTCTGTATTTATTATAAGATTAGATATATGCAGGTATTTCCTTCTAAAGAAGTCAAGGATTAGAAAAATAGAAGAATAAAATCAACACTTTGGTTTTGTATTTTCAATGTCACTAACGTAATAATATCTATGATGAAAATGTGAATATAAAAAACATCATAAGTGGTTTTAATCTCTGTGAATATGTCGAATGTTAGTGGAAAGAAATGATTAGAGAAAGGTTATAGGACCCTGTCAAAGCATACTCTAGAGTCTGTGTATATTGTGGGGTGCAGGTCATAGGAGGGCCAAGGGACAGAAAAAACGGTTATTTTAATCTTGGAGTTTTGAATCTCTTTAAGGAAAGAGAAAAGCTGATTTTAAGAAATCCATGGTGGGAATTACTAAGTAAAATGAGATGAAGTTTGTTACATTATTTTCTGCTGGGGATAAAAGGGAATAAACAGCTCTAATAAACTGAACATTTTCTGTCTCATCCACTCTCCTGAAACCTAGCTCCCGACTATGGTGTAAAATGTAAGTCGTCAAAGAACTGACTGAATATCATCGCCAAGTAGGAAGACTTCTTGGGAAAGGAGAAATGTGAACACTAATATATCAAATATTTAACCATATTTTATGATTTAACATCATAAAGACCCTATTCATGATTCTGTTTTTCATTGCCTTTTTGTTGTAATCATATGTGAAAAATGAAATGAATTCATCAACCCATAAATACATGCACTGCACACATAAATGCTACATATATATATATATATATAGTTTTATTCTAAATACATATATACAAAATGAGTAATATAAATACAAATAATAATAAAATGGTGCTTCTTGTCAGCAATGAACTATCTGTGAATTAAATGATAATGTAACTCAGAGTGGTTTCAGCCGAGTTATGCTGAGGGTTAGAGAGGGCATTGCTCCTAAAGTTACAATTTATAGACTGCAAATTATAATTTGTCTTAACCCTACTCTGAATTGAGGTCTCAGGGAAAACAACTAACTCTCACATTGGGGAAAAAGCAGGCACCTAAAGAAAGGAAAAACACTCAAACATTTACAAATGCAGAGAAGCAGCCATGGAATGCTCCATAAAGAAATATTCAGATCAAACTTTTAATAATTTTCTAAATACTGAGTGTGAGTTAACATGGCTGTGACAGTGGATCAGTAGAGGAATTTGTATACAACAACTGCTTTTTCTTACACTAATCCTATCAGACACTCACAACGAATACTGAGAATTCAGAGAAAGCTTACTCTGTGAGTTTGGTTAGAAAAGACAGAGAAATCACAGTCCAATCTGTACCCAGACCCATCCTCCTTTTTTATTTATCAAAAACCTTACCAGTTGGTGGGATTTCAACCTATTATAGCCCTTTTGGAAAGAAGTATGAAGAAGCCTCAAAGAACAAAAAGTCGACCTTTCACTTGATCCTGCATCCCATTACTAGGTATCTATCCAGAAGAAAATCATTTTGTCATAAGTACTTTTGCACTGAAATGTTTATAGCAGCTCAATTTACAGTTGTCAAGATGTGGAATCAACTCACCAATGGACAAACTGTGGTATATGTATGCCATGGAATACTATTTAGCTATAAAAAGATGAAGACTGCATCCTTTGTACTTACCTGGGAGGATTTGGAGAATTCTCCTAAGTAAAGTATCTCAAGGATTAGAATAGTAGAATGCAAAAGCAAGCCTCTGATATACTCAACACTATGTTGAAACTAGGAGATCAACAGCTACAGGCCTACATGAGAGAAAAATACAATTAAATTCAGAAGCGAGGTGGGGTGGGGGGAAGGTTCAGTAAGTTCTCACCTAATGGGTACAATGTAGGAGTACATGGCACATTTCCTGGGTGAAGGACTCAACTGCGACTGGCTTTACCTTATGTAAGCTAGTTGTATGTTTCTTCATCTTAATCTGAATATCTATCTATCTATCTATCTATCTATCTATCTATCTATCTATCTATATAAAGAATACAACAACAACAAAAATCCCTTACAGTGCAAAGGAAAAAGCATAAATATCTTGGAGAACCCTCAGAGAATTCAAGCTCGACCTCCCATTTGATTCTGCGATCCCGTTGCTGGGGATCTACTCAGAAGAAAAAGAAAAATCCTTTCACCACAGGGACACCTGCACTAGACTTTTTATTGCAGTTCAATTTACAATCGCCAAAACATGGAAGCAGCCTAAATGCCTATCAACCCAGGAATGGACTAACATGGGATATGTATACCATAGAATACTATTCAGCCACTAAAAAAGATAGAGACTTTACATCTTTTGTATTAACCTGGATGGATGTGGAACAGTATTCTTAGTAAAGCATCACAAGAATAGAGAAGCAAGAGTCCTATGTATTCAATTCTTATATGAGGACAATTAATGTCCTAGTACATGGTGGGGATGGGGGATGGGGAGAGCAGAGAAAGGGAAGGGGGGAGGGGCTGGGTGACACAGGGTTTGGTACACCTTTTGGGGGTGGGACACAATTATAAGAGGGTCCTTCTCTAACAAATGCAATCAATGTAACCTGGTTCTGTGTACCCTCAATGAACCCTCAACAAAAAAAAAAAAAAAAGACTCCTCTTATTATACTGATGGAAACTCACTGGAGGAAAAGATGGGGGGAAAAAGCCTTTCTATACTTGGGGAAAAGAGTACATATATGTTTAGCATTATAGGTGGATGAGGGGTAGATGCAGTTTTGAAAAGTCACAAACTCAAGATCCTGGAACAGGATACAGGAATAGTCAAGATGCCTATCTAAGACTGAGGCATCATAAGTCCTGGAAAGAACATCCATACCCTGCTAATACCTCTGCAAAAGCTTCAGGCACTGAGTAAAAATAACAGGAGAATACAACTGAGATCGAAGCACGAGGCAGATTCTCTCTGGGACACAGTGCAGAGGAAAGACCCAAAGGCAAAGGGGACAGATATTAAGAAGCTAATCTAACAAAGCCATGCACCTGTCAAACAGAAATTTAAGACCTGTCGTATTCTGATGGTAACCGTAGGAAAAATAAACATTGAACCTGGTCCCAAACATAAACCCAAGGTTCAAAACCTAACAGAAAAAAAGGCATGCCCATCCCCAAGCATAAAGTGTATGTACATTAGTGACTGCTTTCCTACAGAAGCATTTGAGCATCTGCTCAAAAAGGGACCTTAAGAAAAAAAAGAAAGAAAAAATATGCTCCAAGTTAAAAACAAATAATGACAAATAAACTCAAATGTGACACTGATGTTGGGATTATCTGGCCAGAAATTCATTTAATTAGCTATCTATTATATATTTATTATTTTGGAGGATTCATTGAGGGTACAAAGAACAAGGTTACAGTGATTGTGTTTGTTTGGTAAAGTTTCTCTCATAATCATGTACCATCCCCAAGAGGTGTGCTAAAAATACTAATGGAAAAGTACATAGACTCCAAAATTGGATAAATTCAGTGGAAAGACAAAAATATGACAAAGATTTATGTGGAAATGCCAGACACTAATGATTTGTATTCTATTAATAGATGTGCATTAAAGAGAGACTTTACCTAATAACCACAATCAGGGTAACCTAATTCTTTGTACCCTCAATAAATCTGAAACAATTAAAAAAAAATATGTATTCTGCAATAGTTAACTGGCCCAAGGTCCCAGAGGTCATTAGTTGTATTAAACAGTTGTATTAAACAGTATTCCATTATATTGGAAATCATATGCTCACCATTTTTCCCTTTTCTAATGCTCTTTGATTTCCTTGTGGCTTCAAATAGTAACCCCCATATCTTGGACTGCATAATTTTTATACCTTAGTTTTATCTCTTTCATGGATGGAAAGAAATTCATCTTCTTTTCATTGTGGGCTAAGATTTAACTCCGCATTTAAGTTGTTGCTTGCAAATACCCCCTTCTGTGAATTATATAAGCTTTCATGTTAGTATAGCTTTAAGTTATCTTTTTATAATTTTTATTTATAACCATATTTTTAGTTTGTCTGATTTTGTGGGTTGTACATTTCTATGTAGAAGATTTCACCAATTTTCCTAAGTTAAATTCAATTGTAAATATTCCATTATCACAGTTATCTGGAGAGGAGTGTTCACTGACTGATATAACAAAGAAAACGACTTGAAGATGTTTTAATAAATATTTATATTTATTACAGTTGATTCAACATGAAATACCTTTGTGATTTAAAATTTTAAATGTATCCAGAATAAAGTTCTAATACACACTACTCCTATACATATTACTGGGAAATATGGGTAAGAGAGGTGCATTAATCTTCAAATGGATTTGTCTTTCTTTTCCTTCTTGGCATCCACCTAGCTCTTCATTGTGGATTAGATCTTACATAAGAGCTCTTAACGAAATGAAGTCTAGAAAATCTGTCTAGAACTTGACCTTCAATTATAGAATGCAGTGGAAGAACAAGTACCACTATGTTCTTATACTCTACAGTGATATCTGTAAACTCTTCTTTATATGTAATAGGTTCCACGAGAGTTGATTCTGTTCAGACTTTTGCTAAAGTTGACTATATGTAAATAAGACTAAATGTAAATTATTGTATTGAGCCTAATAGTTGCATTCATGTACATGCAAGCTTGGCTAATTGGATCTATCCGGCTGTACATTTTATGGATAACCAAGTGGGTATCTTTTACATAGTTAAGGGATTGTGGTCGTCATTGGGATGTAGATAGTTCTCCTGTGTTTGTGTTAGTATGATACTAAAACATCAAGTCATAATTCAAGCACTTTTGCAATTCACAAATTATAAAATTTTGTCATTCAGACTAACAGCATGACCACATCTATGATTCCCTCAAGACATTTTTAAAGCAACTAAATTTTGGCTTTATTTTCTTACAGTGTCATGATATGTACAGTGAAAATACTTAAAGAACATTTAGATATGGCCAGATGCTCTGAAATGTTCTACCACACCTTTACACTATTCTAAGAACTGATTTAATTGAGTTTAAATCCTACAATACTATGAAAACAAAACAACTGTATATTTTTAAAAGACTACAGAGCATGAGTCCGTTTGTAAATATTTGGGCTGATCTTTATACCCAAAGATTGTTCTACATATGAATATGTCTCGTTAATATTTTATGTCCTCTCAGGATGGTTAGAAATAAAACCATGTGACTCCATTATCTTTAGTCTGGTGACTCCATTATCATTAAAGGTTGTAAGCACAACATGAGCAGAGTCTTATTGGTAGGAACCTTTCTGGATCTTGTTGACTAGCAGTAGAGCTGTCAAATGCCAAGGCCTCTGTCTTAAACCACATCTCATGAGAGAAGAAACATTAGCTTCAATCTTGTGATAAGTTCTTAATCTAATCACTGCTTTTTCCTTTATGCGAATCCATCAAAACTTCTTTTCTCATTTAGGATTTCTACCTTTGGTGGACTATCTCATAAAAACTGTGCTGTCTTCTGAGAACCATTAGATAGTTGATACACCTTCAACTTTCAGCTGGGCCTTCTGAATGGATAGAAATGAGTCCATTTGACAAAGTGAACACTCGGTGATGTGTTTTAGAGTTTTACAAAGCTGCCTGACTTGTGAATCAGGAAAATCTCCATTAGGATGTTGGTTAATGTACTTTCTTGACAACAAGCAAGTTTTTGTTTCTGAATTCAATTTTCTGAATTCTCATTATGATTTTCAATTAGATTACCCCTAGTTTTTTTTTTTTTTTCATCAGTAACTAATAAATTGGTTCAAAGGACCTTTAAACTTTTAATATTGTGCTATTGTTCTGATAAGCTTTTCCAGAACAAGCTTATTGGTTTCTTACCAGGAAATAAATTTACACTTAGAGATTTCCTCAATGAAGACAGGCAGGGCAAATTGCCTTTGGAGCTAGATAATTATTACTGCAATACAGTTAACAATGCATAACTATCTGATAATTTATAGTTACTTAACTAGTATATATAACTTGGTAGTTGGGGTCTTAGACAATTAGAAATACTATGACTGAATAAAACTCCTCATCACTAAAAAGTAATAGGTCTCCACCTAGTCTACATCTCTTAATTCTTGTTGACGAGGGTTCAAAGACACAATTGCAGTAGGTTCCTTCATCTATCATATTACCTAAAACACATCTTTAGTTCCAAATAAATAGTGTTTTCCACCTGTCCCATGTAAAGACATTCCCATTGTATTACGTTCTTATGCATGGAATAATATTTGTAAGATGAGGAGAGCTTGGAATTAAAATTTCTCTAAGTGAAGGTTAATCAATAATCCAAATTTATGAAATTGATACTTTGTCATCTCATCTCTATTGAAAAATAAAATAAGATAAAATTGCCTTTATTTAGTATGTAAAGCCCCTGGATTATTGTACTTTGTCAAAGATAGTATTCTTTTGAAATGATTTAGTGAACCAGCATGCCAAACTATTACTGATAAAATGACCTTAGCAAAGCATAAATGACACTTTGCGGGTGTGACTTTGTAATTTAAGAAAGAAAATATGTTTATTTGCAATGACACATATGTCATTTGTGGACTTACCTATATCTGGACTGGCTCTTGATATCTGATATTTTGCTCCCATCTTATATAATTAAAATCTCCCCCTTAAGAAAAAATCCAGAAACAGCCATGACTTTATAATAAAACAATGAATTTGAGCAAATAACATGCCCCTGGCAGGACAGTGTAATGTCTATTTGAGAGACCAAGTACTTAACACGTTTTAGAACAGGTTGACAACACAGAGAGTTTTTTCTACATAAGCTTATACTTGCTCATAACTGTGAAGATGTCAGTTAGCATTATCAGGTTATAAGATCCATAGCTCTGCTCACCTTTCAGAGTGCAGCAAGAAGTGCCCTCATTAACAAGGACTGCTGCCTTATTTTCAAATACTAATATGTTCATGCTTTTTTAAAAATCATACCTAAAATGAAATTCGAAGGAAGTTATACAGTATCTATTCACACTGGCCAATCAGCTTTACAGAAACTTAGGGGTAAAATGTGCATAAATCATGCTAAAAATAATGATCCATATAAAACATCAATCCTTCTAAAATGACACATACATTAAAGTCTTAAAAATATGTCAGAATATAAATTGCTTGGATAGTGAACAAGAGAGGTACATCATGAATATACTTACAATTATTTAAAAAGAAACCTTTACAAGGGGTCTTATAAAGATGAAAATTTAGAAAAACACTGCTTAATAAATAAGGAGAAAAAAGTAAATATAAAATATTGCAAATGTCATAATCCATTTGTTAAAATTATTGTCCTCCTCTTTTCCTCCGTGATAGTACCTCATCCTTATTCTAACATTCATCCTTAAACTGTAGACTGTTCTAACTACCTTTAAAGAAATCTCAGATTAGAAGGAGAAAATGTTACCCCCCCTTACAGTGCACAATACACATGTGTATTTTTTAATAAAAAGTAATATAGCAAAAGTTTTTCATAACAAGATTCTTCTCTGGGAGTTAAAATTATTCTCCAAAGTTAGAGAATACAGAATGATCTGCTTCCCTTTATCATTTGCTGTGCTAATAATAAAGGAATATAGTTTTTGAATTTTTCCTTTTAATGCTTAAGAGAATGACTTCAGTCATTAACCCTGTAAGTTTTGTCGAAATATTTGGAGTCTAAAGATTGCTCTTCGAGCAGTGTACATTTTATGTGTACTCAAGGGGGGGTGTGATGAATTAAGTTACAGATGGGTTAATTCCTTTGTTGTTACTTATCTTTAAATGTATTTTTCCTACTTAGATGAATTACAAACTAAAATAAATTTAAATCCTTTGGTTTGCAGTATGTCTTCTAGAACTCAATGTTAACTTTTTGTGGTTAATTTAGCTTGGTTGTTACTCTTACAATTGAAATCTGCATAAACATAAATCATTTATCTTAAATTTTATGTTTGCATTAAGTTTGTTTTAACTCTAAGGATGCGGGTAGGAATTGTTGTTTATGGTTGCTCTTGTTTATTAATCTTACATTTCTCGGTGATATGTCAAGAAATTGGTCTCTTGATTAACTGGAAGACGTTTCTTCAGTTCAGTAACCAATTTATTCTCATACCTTTTTTAAGGTTTTTTTTTTAATTATTATTAAATCATAGCTGTGTACATTAATGCGATCCTGGGGCACCATACACTGGTTTTATAGACCGTTTGACACATTTTCATCACACTGGTTAACCCAGCCTTCCTGGCACTTTATTTCCCATCCTTTGTAGTTGCTATTCTCTGTATTGAATTATTATTTGTATGAACTAAAAC
>CAUYPK010052626.1:0-23991 GCA_963574355.1 Loris lydekkerianus | reverse complement strand
TCACAGCTCACTTTGGCCTCAAACTCCTGGGCTCAAGTGATCTTCCTATCTCAGCCTCCCAAGTAGCTGGGACTACTGGCTAATTTTTAAATATTTTTGTAAGACATGGGGTCTTAGTCTATTGTCCTACCTGGTCTCTGTCCTCTTCTGTCCTCCAGGGTCTTTTCATCTCAGTCTTCTGAAGTGTTGGGATTATAGTGGCCACCATGCATGACCACAAATCCATTTTGATTAATAAATTGAGGCTGTGTTTTTCCTCTTGTTACCTGTAGTTTTGAGGTTACCCCAGATCATTCAAATGATAGATAACCCACCCTCTGATGAGCTTATCAACTATCCATTATGGAGTTTGCCAGGTTTTAGCTGTCATGGTAAGAAGTTATCTCACGAGTAGACATATCATGAGATGAAGACTTACCAGCTCTCACTGCATAGCAGGTCCTTGAATAAGTCACTTCATTCAATGTCATTTCATTAGAGCATGGATGAGAAAAAAAAAAAAAGATTCATGGGTGGGGTCAGGGTATGGAGCTTGCATTCTCCCCATGTCTGCATGTGTTTTCTCTGGGAGTTCCAGCTTCTTTCCTCATCTTAAAGCTCTGCATGGCCCCACTCAGAGTGATTGTGGCTGTGTAGGGGTGAGTACACCCTGGGGTGGGATGGCATCCTGTCCCAGGCTGGTTCCCACCTTGTACCCTGAGCTGTTAGAAGAGGCTCTGGCCATCTGCCAAGATGAACTGGAGTTGGTGGGTTAGAAAATGAATGAATAAAAATGATTGTAAGATAAAAACTCATGAAATGTACAACAATCACACAAAAGCACAATAAACAACATGATGCAAAAGTGCTCAGAGAGCACGCTATTTGTGTTAGTTTTCGTTTTGGAACTGTTTGGTGAGAGGAGGTGCTCCTAACAATTTTTGCTTTGTGAGCATTTATTCCTTGCTTTCATATCACTGCTGTGACCACTCTCACTGATTCACCAACATTAGGTAAATAATTATCTTCCTTTTTATTATTTATCTTTCTTGAATGTTTACATAGCTCACATTAATTTCAGTGTTTAACATTAGAAGTGTTTAGGTCTTTATTTAGAAATTTGGAGATGTTTTATGACCAGAAATACTTCATAAGAACTCAACTCTTGTTTATATCGATTGTCCTACGGTAAATATTGGTTGAGTTAGATGTTATTTTGTTTAAAGTTGCAGTTTCCAAGAAATTAAAATTATTGATAATATTGAGGACTTATCATAAGTGCACATTGGACAAATCTATATATTTAATGAGAAAATGTTACCATAGTTCATGGATATAAAGCTTGAAAAGCATAGTGTCTGCGGAGAGAGACAAAATAGAGGCAGCAAAAAAAGAGGTGAAATTGTGCTTGTATTTAGCTACTTCTGACTTTTGACCTGCATTCCACAGCTATTTCTTTAATGAACACTCCAGTTAATTAAGAAAATTCATTTAAGATTGACGTTTACACAAAGACTACCAAAGAAGTGAAAACAGCAACCTACAGAAAATGAATTTCAGGGAAGTCAAGGCCAGTAAGCTTATATGTTATTTTATATATCATATATTATAAGAAAATGATCTGTAAGTAGAAAGACCAATGAAATTTTTTTTTTTTTTTTCTTTTTGGAGCAATAGTACTTGTTAAGTGGCCAGAGGACAAAAGAAAAAGGACAAAATCTGGGTGGGTACACAGAGCTATGATTTGAAATCCCAATTAGAGTAAATATTAAACCAGAAATAAGGCATTTCAGTGATGGAATGTAAGGATAAAACCAGGAAACATATGGTGACTAGAGGATGAAATATACCAAAAAGGGAAAAATATTCTTTTAGTGTGTATGAGATGAAAGGAAGGTTGAGAAAACACGTCCTCTTTATTAGATGCAAAGGAAGCAGGAATTTGTAGCAAAACAAAGATTCAGTCCTTTCTTAAGAAAATACATTTTTCTCTTTATAATAAAATATATTGTCTATCTTAGTACACAGAATAGGAAACAATGTGGTTGAAGGACAGGGAAACAAACTAGATTTGGCAGCAAATTGATCAAAGATCACTTAAATAAACAATTTCTGATGACTTTCAAATTAGAATGCCAATTATTGATGGTCCTGGCTTTTAGGTGCTAAAAATAACATTTTTTTTTGTTATAGTAGAAAAGTAATCTTAGTGATTTTTAGATTACTCTGAACTGTTAGTGCTTGCTTCATTATGCTTTATGTCAGAGGATACTAGATGAAAATTTAGTTTTTATTTTAAGAGTAGTTCATGATCATATTTTAAAAGTGCCTTCATTTTTATAGCATTTTTCCTTTTTCTGTATAGCCACAATAGTGTGGCCTCCCATTTTCCTGCATTGGGAAAAAATTCTAACTTCATATTAAAATGTCTCACATTCACAATAAGAATTATAGATCTATTTCAAGTGAGAAAAGCCAATGTGTGTGTGTCCCAAACTTGCCAAAGATGCTGGGCATCTGTGAGAGAAGAGTAAACTAAAAGATGAACTCATATTAGCACCATCATCTTATTTTTAAAAAGTAAATATTTTATTTGGAGCAATTAAAGAAAACATAATATATGGTATTTAAAAATAATTATTCAATCCTTTCCTATTATGGCAACTTTTTATTATTTCTGTGATAAAATACAAGGTACAACTTTACATGTTACAGCTACAGAGACTTAAAGAACTTGGAAAACTTTCATGAAGACCTACAGAAGCCATTTATCAGTAGGTATTCTGAATAATGCCTGTATTTGGAATTTAATATGCATTTTTTTTTTTCTTAAGATGTCTCAGAATGATTCAATTCCATGGAAGATAAAATGTGTTATCTGAAGACCACTAGCAATCTGAAGACAACTAGTTTCACTAGTAGTGAAACTTCCAGTGGTAGAATTTTGATAGAATATTTACAGATTTTTTTATAGTTAGTTAAACAGAGATAATATTTAAAGATTTTTTTTATAGTTAGTTAAACAGAAATCGATTTCCAGTGAAGGTTTACATTTTATCCTATCTAGCAGCTTGAGAGGAAGTCCTCGCCTATTCCTTAAAGTGACTCCTATGTCGTGAAAACAGCACACTGGGCAGGAATAGCATTGTAAATGAGACTGGATTCCTGTCCCAGTGGTTCTCTTGTGACTTCAGGCAGGACACCCTAACTTTCTGGTTCTCCTGTTGCCCTAGACTAGATGTCCATGAAGGACCCTCTCTTTTCATTCTATGCTCTCTTTTGAATGTGAAGAAAGTTTATGATATAGAAAAAAGATCTAAATGTGCTCCATATTCTTAAGGGGAATTTGAGTGAGGAAATGTAGATAGCAAATCTATCACCATTTCCTTTTGGCATATAGGTTGGTTGAACACATTCTAAGTAGATTCCTTATGGACACTGAATATGACTATCAACAGGAAATTGAACAAGCTGTGGGATATCCATGTGTTATAATACTAGCAGTTCACTAAATAAGACTATCTTGTTATAAAATACTATGAAAATGTAAATTCCATTTCTAAACACACACACACACCCACTGAAAGTCTGGATGGATATATACCCATTATTAACAGTGGTTATTCTTTAGTGGAGAGATTATAGTTGACTGTTTTATAAATAGAAAAAGAGAACCTCCAGTAAATATTATTTTAAAAATATCACTTTATTAATTTATCTGGGGCTGCTGTAATAAAGTAACACAAATTGGTGGTTTAAAGCAAATAAATGTATTGTCTCAGAGTTCTGGAGGCCAGAAGTCCTAAAGCAAGGTGTTGGCAGGGCCATGTTCTTCCTGAAACCTGTAGGGAAAGACCTTTCCTTGCCTCTTCTAGCTTCTGGTGTTGACTGGGGATGTTCCTTGGTTTTCAGCTACAACACTTGAGTGTTGCCTTGACCATCCAAGGCTGTCTTCCTTCTGTGTGTCTGTGAGCCTCTCCCCTTGAAGGGCCCACCCTAATCCAGTATCACCCCTTGTTTCAACTAATTTCATCCACCCTGTTTCTACCTCAAGTTGCATTCTGAGGTGGGTGGGGGTTAGGATTTCCTGGATGGGGCTGGATGGAACACAATTTAACCCAATCACCCAATATTTAAGATTTATCCAGTTATTTAGAAAATTACTTTGATTTTCTATCCCCCCAATCTATCTAGATAGCCCACATCATTGAGATTTCATGGGATAAAATATTTCCCAATTTTCTTTTTGCTATTATTGTCACTCTATTATGAGAGTATATTTCTTTTCTTTTTACTCTTTTTTTTTTTTTTTTTTTTTTTTTTTTTACAGGGTCTCACTCTATCACCCAGGCTAGAGTACATTGGTGTGATCTCAGATCATTGTAACCTCCAATTCCTGGACTCAAGCAATCCTCCTGGTTCAGCCTCCTGAGTAGCTAGGACTGTAGGAGTGTGCTAACATGCCTAGCTAATTTTTTTTTTTTTTTGTATTGTATTTTAGAGATGTGTTCTTACTATATTCCCTAGACTGGTCTCAATCTCCTGGCCTCAAGCCATCTTCCTCCTGCCTTTGCCTGTCAGTGTTCTGGGATTATGGACATGAGCCACCATGCTGGGCCTAGAGAACATTTCTAATTAGCCTTTTCCCTCTTTTTTTTTTTTTTTTGCATTTTTGTAACACCAGTCCATACTATATGCTTCTCTAGGATTCCCTATGCAAACCTTCCCTTTCTCAGGTGCAGTTTTGATCTTATTGTATCTTTGCTTCAAAATTTCCACTGGCTTATCTGAATTAAATCTCTAAACCTTTTCTCTTTTTGTCTAAGGGTCATCGATGACTTGGTTCTCCCCTCTTAATCTGGCCTTAGTTCTCCCAGTTCTCATACACAAGATCTGAGCTCTAATATGAGTGCTTGTGCTTTTCCAAAAATACCCTGCATTTTTCTTTTTTTAAATTTCAGATTGATAGGAAGGTACAAATGATTATGTGACATTTTTGTATTTCTTAGATACAGTTCAAGGTGCAGTTGAGCCCTTCATTCTTCTCTGTCTTCTCAGTTTAACTCAAACTGGTTGCTTTCATTAAGAAGCCTTCCCTGTTTCTCCTCCCACACCTTGCTAAATTATCAACCCCTCTTCAGTGGCAACTGAAATATCATCTCCCTGTTCTTCTACTGACTCCTTTATTTGGATACTCTCTCCCTCTCCTTTGAACCCTGAGGTGCCTGAGTGAGTAGGTGACACACACACACACACACACACACACACACACCATCCCTTCACCCTCTGAACTGGAAAGCCCTTGAAGGCAGAAGGTGGTCTTGCCCTTCTGTACATTGTCCTTCATGGCCTAGGATTCCTCGAACCTTTTACCCCTCATTCTAGGTGTTGAATTGTTACTGATCAGAGCATAACACAGGGTGATGTAGCACAAGTTCATCAAGAGAAATCAGATCGTAGGTAACCAAATATAGAAAATAACCTATGGGATCTGTTGGAAGCCGGGGCTACTTCCCGAGGCAGCGCTCTGGGGCTGCTGAAGGGACAGCACCTCAGTTTGCATGTGAGGATGTCTCCTCACCACTTGGCCTGGGTTCCTTTACCCCTCTTTCCTGCTTTTGTGTGTAGATCCTCTGGAAATGCTTACGGGCATCCTCAAACTTTTTAAACAGGGGGCCAGTTCACTGTCCCTCAGACTGTTGGAGGGGCGGACTATAGTTTTTAAAAAAAAACTATGAACAAATTCCTATGCACACTGCACATATCTTATTTTGAAGTAAAAAAACGAAACAGGAACAAATACAATCACACCGCCTATAAGAGTATAAGAGTATGCTGCCACTCCCAGATAATTTTTTTCTGTTTTTTGGTGTCTCACTTTTGTTTAGGCTGGCCTCTAAATTTCTTTTAGTCAACATTAGTTGGTATACAATACTGCCATGCTAAGGACTGCTATTGTATGTATAAAGCCAGGTGCTTATTGGCAGGGGACATAGGCACTAGGTTTGCAATTCACTCCAGCACTAACTGATTGACTTTGGATATTTCATTTGTTTTTCTTTTTTATTGAGACAGAGTCTTGCTTTGTTTCCCTGGCTAGTGTGCAGTGGGCTTCATCCTAGCTCACTGCAACTTCAAACTCCTGGGCTCAAGCAATCCTCTCATTTCAGCCTCCAGAGTAGCTGGGACTACAGGTACATGGCACCATGCCTGGCTGTTTTTTTCTATTTTTTGTAGAGATGGGGTCTCACTTTTGCCGAATCTGGTCTTGAACTCCTGGCCTTAAGCATTCCTCTTACCTCACTCTCCCAAAGAGCTAGAATTACAGGCATGAGCTATCCTGCTTGGCTTACTTTAACCCTTCTGAACCCACATTTTTCTCAGTTGCAATGCTGAGAAGCTAATACCTACCTCAAAGATTTGCTGTGAGAATAAAATGAAGTAATTTATGTGAAATTCTATCGGGAACTTAGTGATTTTTTCAGTGAAAGGAGGTGATTAACAATAATGTTAATATTAAATAATGTCAGATAATTTGAGACTTAGTGTAAGCATTGGTTTTAGAATGGCAGAATAATCAGTTTTATTTGCATTAATTGAATTGTTTCAACAATGCATTAAAAGGTCAGGGGAGAAACAGGGAATAAGACAATTCATTTATCCTTAATTGGCTGGCATGCTATGTTTGGAAAAAAATATTTTATTTTAATTTCAAAAGATAACTGTGATTATAACAGATAGGTAAGTTGTTGGAAAAGGGAAGACTTCTAAAGCCTTCATCTTTTCCTTCAAGTAATGGCAGAATTCAGTGATAAAGTATCCCCCCAATATTTTAATTTTCATCTATTGATGACTGTGATTTCACTATTCAGCTTAGTGTAACATCAGCAAAATGTCAAGGATCCTTCTAATATTCTTACTTTCAGTATTAAATAATTTTATGAGTAAAAGTGATGGCCTTACTCAAATCAGTGAAAAAAATGAGGTTCTAAGAGATGAATATTCATATAATGAATAGATGAATCACAAAGGAAGCAGAAAAATGGAAAGTGGCCATAAGAAATAACCATTCTTTGTAATACGGGAAGTACAAATTTATACAGTGAAGTATTGATACATATCTTCTTTCTTTCTAGCTAATTGTGATAGGAAAACTTTTTAATGTAGTCAGTCAGAATCTAGTGATACTGATTACTCACCTAGAATATTGGTTGTGGTAAAATTGGTGCAAGCCTTTTAGAAGAAGTTTGAAAATATGTATCAAGACCTGGTGTCTACTAAAATAGAACAGATTAGCTGAATGCCAAGGTGGCATACCTATAGTCCCAGCTACTGAGGAGGCTGAGGCAGGAGGATCACTTGAGCCAAGGAGTCTGAGGTTGCTGTGACCTAAAATGGTACCACTGCACTCTAGCCCCAGTGACAGAGTGACACTGTCTCCAGAAAAACAAACAAACAAACCTGTGCATAAATATTTCTACTTGCAGACCCATAATTCTACCTTTGGAAGAAAGTCCAAAATGACAAATTATCTCATAAGGTCCCTAGGTGAGTATTTCATTGGTTACCTAAGAGAGGTGATATGAATTTTTTGCCCTTTTGAATGTTCTCCAAGTTTTGTTTGCTGTTGCTTTCTTTTATACAAAATTTTAAATAAAATAATAAGAAGAAAATTCATTCCTCATTGAGATTTACTACTGGAAAAATATATTCTAGCTTGTGGACAAGTTCATTTTGGCCCCAAGGCAAAAGCTGAATGCTTAAATGGGTATTAATTAGTGCTAGGTTTGGATGAAGATGTCAGAGGTTAATATAAGTTTTGATTGGGATAATTTATACAATGAAAATTCATGTCCATGCTGTGCTGATAAGGTTTCCTTTATAAAAGATTAAGGTTTTTTTTTTAAAGCTAAGAATGACAGTAACTTTAAATAATAAAAATTAGATAATAAAAAAAGATTTCAATATATACCCAGTACTTCTGCTTCCATGCCCAGCAACATAAGTGCAATTAGTTTATCTTGATCTGAAATTTATCATAGTATTTCTTTCTGTCAAAATATATAAAATTTAAGGATACATTTAATCTTCCAAAAATGTTTCTATGAATAAACAGGGAGGAATCATAAATAATCCATGTTATTTGGTGAATAAGCCATAGAGCTATGATTTTTTTTTTTTTTAAAGCTCACTGAAGCCCTACTTTTAGTCAAATCCAAGGGTCACTTTGTCAGTGACCTTGGAAAGGATCAGGCAGGTGATTTCTCCCTCCTTGAAACATGCTCTCCCTTTAGTTTCCAGGAGGCTTTCCTTGTTTCTCTCTCCTCATGATATAGAGTCATCTAACAGTCTATCAAACACCTAGCTCATAGTTACTGAACTTACTGTGCAGTAGCCACTGTTCTCAGCACTTTAAAGTATTTACTTATCAAATAGTCGCAGGAGTTCTTTGATGAAGATAGGGCCATCGTCCCCATTTTATAGGTGAATAAACTGAGACACAGAGAAGCCATGTGACTCAGCCAGGTCACTTAGTCAGTGGCAGACATGGGACTGGAACCCAGCGGCCTAGTTTCCGAGCATGGGTGCTTTACCACGGCACCCTCCTGTTTTCTTAGTTTCCCTCAGTGTAGTCAATGGGCATTTCTCTGAGAAATCCAGAGGGCGAAAGGCACATGCCACTGGTTAGGTGGCATGATCAAAGGATGTATGAGCCTTAGAACACCTGGAAGACTGGTGAGATTGAATGTGACTCTCCACCGAGTTCCAGAGTAGAAGAGCTGAGTCCCTGCTGATGTTCTTAGGCAGGATCCTACTAATTTAGGGCAGCCACAGTCATGGTCACCAAGGAAACAGCAAGTTGGTTCTGAGCAAACTTTGCGTGTGTGTGGGGGTACATGGTCAGTCAGCTCCACTAACTCTGAGCCCTTGGGTTGGTTTCTTAACTTGAGGTTCCGAGCTTTGTTTCATTATCAGTAAGGCTACTACTATCCTGTTAATAATTCATTAAATAATAACTTAATACATTGTAATGCCTATTGATACCTCATACAGTAATTACATTAATTACACAGTAATTAATTAAAGGCTCGTGGCACGGTGCACAGCACAAACGCAGGCAGAGTACAGAATTGATGTTCTCTTCTGGGAATAGTGATACCTGGCCAGGACCTCGCATCAGGGAGCAGAGAGCACCTTCAGGCAGATCAATTTTTCCTCAGAAAATTGTTTCAAGTCTCCCAGTGTATGGCGGGGGCTACCATTTATTATCTGGGGAACCTTGGGCCATTACTAAACCTCTCTGAACCTCCGTTTATTGATCTGTTAAGCAAGGATAATGACATTTACCTTATAGGGGTTTGATGAGGATTAAAGTTTGATAATAAGGTGTTTAATGGCTAACCTACTTCTTATCACTTTTGTACTTGGTGCCATTTAGTCAATGTTACCATAGGAAAAGGCTTTGGCTCTGGTGTTTCCAGTTTTCATTTTTATTGCCATCTTCCTTGGAATTTAGTTTCTTGTCCCTGCCTTTAGGTGGGATAATGACATTATAGAGATTTTAAGTCCCGAAGGTTTATAAATGAAGAGAAGCTCATCTAAGAAATTATATCCTGGACAACAAGAAAGGAGGAAAAGAATTATATAAAACAAAATATATGTGGTCAGGAAGAGATGTTTCTACTGGTTTAAAATGAGGCAAGACTGAGTAGGAATAGGCATCACCGCTGACATTTCAGAAAGCAATGAAGTACTTGCCTAGGGACCTCTGAGATAATTTGTCATCTTGGACTTTCAAAGTAGGAGTCAAGAAAGCCGCAATAAACAGTTGGCTGCCTTGGAAAACGCGTGTTCTGAAGAGAATCTGTTACTTATATTTGCTCAGTTCAGGTAAACTTTGGATAAGAACCTTAAAGGGTCATGTTTTGTGAAAACATTTTCTTTTAAGGAAGAAAAAGACAGTGTTACATTGATTACCTCTTTTTTTTTTTTTTTTTTTTTGTCTTCCATAATGTTTAGTGTTGAAAGGGAGTAAAAAACTCACTTAATGTAAGCCCTTATTTCTAACCAGGATTGTAAATAAAGTTGACTAGACAGATGGTTTAGCTCAGTGGGAGAGATACATTTGGAGACCTACTATGAGCCAGATGCTTGTTCTGGGCTATGTGAGACACAGAAGGGAATGCAATACGGCCCCTTCCTTTAAGGAACAGTGGAGGCAGAAACAGGACTATATACAGGTACTATGGGTACCAGGATGGTAAATGTATTATTACTAGTGTACACAAAGTGCTTTGGGAACATCCTGGAGGAAATGAGTATTCTCAGGAAGATGAGAGAAAGCCTCACAAAGTATGTGACATGAGTAGAAATCTGAATGTTGGGGAACAATTGTGTGAAGGGACCACAGCTATGGGTCGCTCGGCTACTTATGAGTAGATAAGAGGTGAGGCTGTAGGGACAGTTGGGAAAGGATGTGAAAATGACTGGTGGTTTTTGCTGGGAGTTGGCATAGGTCTAAATCAGGAGCAAACAGAAGTAGTGGGCGTGAGGGAGGAAAAGCTAATGTGTTTAGCTTTTAAGTATTTTAAGTGAAGCATCTCAAGGTCTACAGGGGAGAGCGGGGGTAAGTAGAGTGAGCCCGATGAGAAACAAGGAGAAGCTAGAACTCTTGGAAACAAGGGCCAAAGAAGAAACCTGTGAATAAGACTGAGAAAGAAGGAAGCTTGGGAGAATAGTGAGAGAGGAAGGAAGAGAGCCAGGAACGTTTTGTGTTAATGAATCCCAGAGAAGGCGCTGGAGGAGAGACAAAGTAAGATAAGAACTGAGAGCTCCTCAACCATGACAGGGAGTGGGGGTGGGGGGTTGATGCTGGGGGGTTGGTGACATTCCTGAGAGTGATTCCAGAAGGGTGAGAGCAACAGCCAGGATCTTGGGACATGAGTGTGTGGGAGGTGAGATGCACAGGGAGAAGGTGTCACCTTGGCGGCAGGGAAGAGAAAAGCAGGAGGCAAAGAATTTTGAGGCCTGAGTCTTTGCATGTATGAGGACTGTCCAGAAAGTATGCGTTCATTGTCAATACTGTTTTTCAGGTCGTGTGGCTGGACACTTTCCGGACAATCCTTACAAGTGCACCTGGTACCACCTGAGTGTATTTGTGTGCTGAGAGAAAGCCAGGAAGGAGGGAGCAGGGGAAGATACAGAGATGGAGAGAATTTTCCTTAGAGGGGAGAAGGTTTCCAGTGGCGGGGGCAGAGGCTGGGTAAAGAGCACCAATGGGAGGGTTTCTTTTTCAAGAAGCAGAACATGTTTCCCTTTCAGACAGGCAGGGAAGGCACAGGGGTCGATGAAGATGAAAAGGGGGGTGGATTGCAGGTGTGCCCTGGTTTCCAAACTCTCTTGTCAGGGGGAGCAGTGCTGGCATTTATTTTATTCTTTTTTGTTGGAATTATTTAGTCTTTTTTGTTTTGAGATTTAAAGGAAATAAAGATACGATAGCAGTAAATCAGGGCAGGTTTGCAGAAACAAATCATTACCGATAGCTCTCACGTGTGCTGCTCTGGAAATGGTTTTCTTTGGGAGGGAATTCTGGGTCACATCTTTCTCATGTGTTTCTCATATAATCAATATTCAGCCTGTGTGAGATCAGAATTGGAGAATTGCTTAAAGGGATGACTGCTGTTTATGCCTTACTGGTTATACTGCAATTTGTGGCAATAATTTTAGCAGTTATTAAATAAATTATATAAAACAAAAATAATACATTGATTAGAAGTCAGAAGCTGCAGATGTTATATCTAAAGTTCATTCTATGTGTTAAACCACTTGAACATTTTTGCCTACAAAGATAGTAATTTAATATAGTTCAGGCTGGTAATAACGTCAAGCACATGGGAGTATCTGACTGAACATTTCTGTCCCTAACGAGGGACAGTGGGCAGAAGCCAGGACTGGGGCACAAGAAAGAACTGAGAGCAAGTCCCAGCTCAGTCTCTGATTAGCTGCATGACCTTGGATATATTATTGCATCTCTTTATATCCCTAATTCTCTCCTTCCTAAAATGTGGTGATGATAGTACCTACTTCATATTTTTATGAGGATTAAATGAGATAATTTATGTAATTATTAGCAACATGTCTGGCACACAAGCACTCAATAAATAGCTAATAAAATGAATAAAACAGCAAAAATAAAATCTGTATAGCTATGTGAAGTTTTCATAGAAGCATCTTGTTTGTAGTAGAGGACATTGTGTATAATGAAAAATGCTGAAAATGGCAGAAATTAATATACACTAAATCTGGTGATGTTTATAGCTTTTTAGTCTTTCTGGAGAAGTTAACTTATGTATTCCCTGAGTACCTAGAAATCATTATGCTGTGCTGATTAGTGTATGGATGACTACTTTGTTTATAATTAGAAGCTCTTTGAATTGAGTGAGGGGGTGAAACAGAACTCTATGGATTATTTAAAGGTCAGTTTTATTTATTATGCTACTGTGACAGTTATTTTCTTTATGTAAAGAGATCTACACTGTCTGGTTCCTTCATCCCTCACCCACGGATACTTCATATTATATAGGAGTGTCTAGAGAGGAAGAGATTGATTTTAAGAAGACCTAAATGCTGTTACCAAGTTCCTTTCTCCTATGACCATGAATTCATTTAACTTGCATTTACTCTGGTTTACCTGTTAGAAAATGAGAATAACAACAGCTTTCCTTATAGCTCGGGGCTATTCTGAAGACAAATGAAGGAAAATGGGGTATTTAAGCATTTATTTAGTCAACACACTTTTATTTATTCGGTGCTCCCAGAGGGTATGTAGTGTAATGGGCAGATGTAGTACACAGCTACACTTCAGGAAGGCAATGCAGTGGAAGAGGCTTGCAGGCACGCAGTGGAGCCCAGAGGGCTGGGCTGGTATTGGAGGCTTATCAGACAGCGAGGGGGGTCTTGAGGATGGTACAGGTTCAGCATTTCAACAAATCATTTCCTTTTCTTACAAACCAGAACTATAATGTTAAGTCCTGGTTTGGCTGTCTCTACTTCCTTGTTGTTTAATTCTTTAATTTCTTGAACTTAATTTTATAAATGTACATTTGCCAGATAGCATTTCTAGACATTAGAACAAAGGCCATCTATATTTTTTAAAAAGCTGTTGGGTGCTTATTGTATGCTAAGCATTGTGCTAGTTGCTGCTTGAAATTTGGAAAGAAATAATAACCCTTTTTCCTCAAGATATAACAACTTAGATGGGCATTCTACTGCATTAAGACAGAATGAAAGAAGCACATTAATAGGGATATGGGTACTACCCCTTGTGGAAGCCCAGGTAAAGAAATGTATGTAACATGTGTAAGGTTTCATAGGAGAGATGATAGGGGCTCATCTGGATCTTGACAGGTAAAGGGATCATGGAAGTGAAATTGAAACAAGTGGCTTCAGCAAAGATGGGAAATGCATAGATGCATGTCGTTGGATGGCTAGAGGGTGCAGTTTGTGAAGAGATGTGGTAAGAAATAGGTTGGAAAATGAGCTGGCACTGTAGTCTCTGCTAAGATTCCCACCTTAGAGTTCTTTTTCTCTTGGCATAGGGGATCTAAGAACATGTTTTACTACTCCTTAGGAAAAAGAATAATACCAACATCAATGATAGGTCTTTAGCAAATCTTTTAAGGATAGTGCTGGTTGCAGTATGCTGACTTGAGAGGCTGGGCAAGAGGGGATGAGTCATTGCCAAAATCCCCTGGACAGGTGAGGAGAGAGACCTTTTAGTTCAGGGTCAAGGAAGAGAGCATATTCTAAAATGTTTCCTTCCCACACAAAACTCAGAGAAATATGTAAAAGGAAAGATTATAAAACCAATATATTCATATCTGTGCTAAAAGAAGAAAGCAAATGAGGTTAATCAGAAGCACTTAAGAGCATGAGGGAACATTTTCTCACACAAAATAGGAAGTTAGTAGGGAATTACAAAGACCTGAGGAAGGCCACCATCATGAAAGAGATCACCATGATTTAACACACAGAAAGATTTGCTATTTGCTATTTCCCGAGGAAGTAGAGATAATAGAATAATATGAAAAAGACTACAAAATGAAAATACTTATTTGCAGATAGATGTCTCTACATTTGTAAAATGAGAACAGGTCTTTACAGAGTAAGAATGGACATTGATGAAGACCTACTTAGAGATCTTGGAAATAAAAACCAGAATTATTAAAATTAAAAACACAGCTTATAGGTTATGTCACAGACTGGAAACAGCTTAATATAATAGTAAACCAGTGATTTTTGAGGTCAACTGAAGAAATTTTCCCAGAATATGTCACAATATCAAGACATGAAAAACTTGATGATGGAAAATTTAAGTGATGTGGCAGATAGATTCTTAAGTTCCAACTTCCATGTAATGAGATAAAAAAAAAAAACCAGAAGGTGAGGGAAAAAAATGAAAACAAGGGAGGAATCCTAGACTAAGGGTAATATAAAAGAAAGGGTTTAATGAGATTAAAAAAAAAAAAAAAAACAGAAGGTAAAAAAAATGAAAACAAGGGAGGAATCCTAGACTAAGGGGAATATAAAAGAAAGGGTTGAATGTGTGAGAAACTTGGAGCACTCATCAATTGTATGGATATGTAGAATGTAAAAGAGTTGAAGAGGATGGTGGTACAGAAAAAGGAAGAAAAAGAAATTTGTGGCCAAAGCATTTCTGCTTGTTTTTAAACCTTGTAATTTGGAGATGGTAGAGAAATATCTATGTGGTCATTTTTATGCAGTACTAGAAACTTTAAGTTTGGAAGCTCAGAGGAAAGGTAGGGAAGAGATAGCACAGAGGTGATACTTGAAAGACTTCAAAGAGAGAGGGAGAAGGAGGGAGGGGTGTAGGGAAAGGAAGAGCAGAGAGAGGGAAGGCGGGAGGCGGGTGGGGTCTCAGTGTGTAACACATCTTGTACCCTCAATGAATCCCCAACAACAAAAAAGAAAGATTTCAAGTGCATGATAGAACCAAAAATATGATAAAATATGTTGTGAAGAATTCTATTTGATATACAGTTGTTGTATTATGTTGTTTAACGTTATTAAAGTTGACAGTGATACAAAGAGGTCTTCCCCATTAAAAATTTATCACAGTTATCACAGTTAAGATGAAAGCAATGCATTTTATGATATCTAGCCATTCTTTTTCATGTTTTGAGTTTACATTATGTTATTTAGTTTATATTTGATATGGTAATTATCTATGGTGTTAGTTATTATGAATGTTTTTTCTTGTGAAAAGTAATGCATTTTTTGTTGTTGTTCTCCTGCCATCCTCTTCCCAAAAGAATGTGTGCCTAAATCATGATAGCTACTAAATTATACAAATAAGAAGTTCCCCCAAATAATCTTATACCAACACATATAAAACTTTACTTTAGGATCCTACCTTAAGCTTATAACAAGGCTAGAATCATCATAGTTACCAATTCTTAAGAAAAAAGAGAAGTTCATAATTTTTGTAGAGTTGTTCTTTTGGGTGTGGAATAACATACTGCTTTCATGAGGTAGGGGGCCATATAAGTACAATATTTTTTTCTGTGTCAATTCAGTGAATCTGCCAGAGTTGACAGTTCTTTATTCAAAAGTGTAGTTGCTAGCAGGGGTCTTTTTAGCAGAACAGTTTAGATATATTACCCATGAGTTCTTAAATATGTATAATATGTATACAACTGGAAAGACATTTTATGGTCTTGATGATTCTAATACATGATTCAAGTTCTGGGAAACACAATTCTCAGTCTTCAGTGAGGTCCCAGGATGGTTCCAGGTGCTTTGCTGTAGTGAGGCTCTGTCCCCTGGCCTTGGGGAAAAGTCACCTTAGGTAGGATAAGGCTTTCTGCTCAAGCTTGTTTTGCAAATCTAGAAAGCACCCATGAGAATTAGCCTGCCCACCTGCTTTTTTGTCACATGCATGCCAATTGTGTTTATAAGTATATAAAACATTCTTCAAATAGGCGCTTTCCACGGGTGCTTGTGTGTGGATAGTGCTAAAGGTTTGTAGTAATGTAATGCTTTCAAGATTCTCAACTTCCACATTTATTCTTATCTAAAATTGCTTGAGCAAGTGCCTGCTTTGAACATTCCTTCCCTCACAGTAACAAATAATGGCTTATTCTTGACCCATCTGAAGTGTTAATGTGGCACCTTTGCCCTAGGATTAGAAACCGCCCAAGCACCAAAGAAAGGGATGATTAGAAATATTAGTTTGAGAGGAGGACGCCTTTAATGATTAATTAAGGGAGCTTAGACCTGTGGGTGTCCCGTCTTTCTGATCTTACATGTATTTCTGATAAGGATGAAGCGGGGCCTTGCAGCATAGATTAGTGGTACTGAATCTTTTAAAAATAACAGCTGTATTTTCTAGGACTAGCACAGTTTAAAAGATATGTTAGATAAAACCACGAATACATATTTCATATGATTCCTTTCAGATTCAGTGGAGTTCTTCAATAAGGTAGTTAAAATCTATTTTATCAAAGCATGCTATAAAATTCTGACTTCAGTTTAAGTCAATCTTAACCTTATTTTGTCTTATAAAATATTTACGATTTCATACCTTCTCTTAACAAAAAATTAACTTTTAAACTTATGAAAAATTTTAGGTGACAATTTAAAAATATGTGAAGAGGTTCATCAATTTCTTTTTTTTTTTTCAAAGTTCTTCTAGGGGCATGTGAACAGAGTATTTTAAAGAATACCAAAATAAAAAAAAAAAAAGAAAAAAGAAAGAAAGAAAAAAGTCTTTCTTAAAATATCACCTCTGTTGTCCAGAGGCCTTAGTTGGAGCCTTGTTTCTGCAGGCTCCCTATTTTGGTGCAGGGCATATGCCATGTTTGAAGCCCCATGGTTTACCCCATGTTCCTTCTGTGGAGTCTTGTCCTGGGGGATTTCTAGAGTCCTAGGGGACTCCTTAGTTTATGACAGGGACCATGAGAAGGCATGCTTCCAAAAGACATGCTACATTTCAGAGCTTCTCTGTCTCAGCACCAGATGCCAGGGCAGGTGTGTGAAAATTGCTGACTGTGCTGTTGTAACAGTGACCCTCCAAGCTCAGTGACTTCCAATGGCAGAGATGAATTTCTTGTCCATGCTACGCATGCACAGATGGGTCACCTATGGCTGTGCTTCTGTTCCCTTCACTCATGTTAGCCCAGGGGCACAGGTTAACCTATACCTGGGACAGAGATCTGAGGCAGTGGGAAGAGAGACTTGGAAAACTGCAGGCTGGGTCTGAGAATAATCACCTGGTGTGGAAGAGGCATATCCCTTCTGCACACTTTTCAGTGACCAGCAAAAGTCCATGGACCAAACCTGTGTCACTGGGGTAAGGAATATGGTGCCCTCTTATGGAAGGACAGTGAATACTGTCAAAGCAAAAATTGCATGAGATAAAGTTAAACAGGCAGGTAAGATTTGTTCAAGGCTACTGTACTAGTGGACAAAGACCAGACAAAGTATGAGCTCCACTCTACTGAAATTAAGAGTGGGTGGGAGGATGGGAGAGTTTGTAAGAGCTAGAATAGGGCAAGTTGGGGGGGTTAAGGGAAATAATTTGCTAACTGGTCTTGTTCCAAGGAAAAGTAAACTTTCTCATATCTTCATCACAGGGGTAGCTTTATAGTTTGAAGCAAGGTACCTGCCAAAGCCTCTTACCCATCCACAGAGACTAAGGGGCAGGGACCCTGTCTTCCGTGATGGCTGTATTTCAAAGAGATGACTCCTGGTCCTTGAAAAAGACATGTCTGGACCACAAAACTGGCAAGGAGTTTTTGAAAGACTTTACCTCTCCAGAGGGGCCAGAGAAAGAATTCACAAAGTTAGAAACCATGTTTGAAAAACACTCAGATGGCAGAGTCCTGAGGAGATTGTTCCCCATCTTTTGGCAGGGGCAGTATACTCAGAATGTTGGATATTGCTAGCCAACAAAGTGGCTGCCGCTAGATACTTATAGAGCTGTTATGAATAAATGCTGGCTGCTCCTTCAGCTTTGCTCCAGAGTAGAAGTCTGGGCTGAAATATCTGATTGACAGAACCAAGACCATATACCCATGTGCTGGCCCCTGTGTAATCGGGAGGGGACAATGCTTGTCATATCTGTGCCCTGGCCCTTAGGTAATAGAGAGGGGGCAAGTTCTTACACACACCTGGGCACTGGCCCCTGGGTGATGTGGGGTTAGCTCTAACTTTGGCTTTGGTAATGGGAGGTGGAGCAGTGAGTTTTGCCCAGACTAAACATACCAAGAGAACCCTTGACCACCCACTAAAAGAGAAGTTGGATGGACAAAGCAAAGCAAAACAAAACAAAACACAGAACATGAAACCACTGGCATCCACTACACGGAAGGCTTATGAAGGGAGTCCTAGTAATTGTTTATCTGCTTCTTCCCTATCTTTTCTGGGTGACCCTTTTATGGTCAGCAGACTACTGGATTCCTCTGACTCCTTGCTTCCTGCTTCCTGCTCCAGCATTGCAGGTCTTGAGGGTTCAGACACTAGCACCTCATGAGGACCCTTCCTCTCCTTTAATACCTTTTCACGGAGTGGGGATGAGTGGATGAGTGGATGAGCGAGGCTCCTGAAACCTCTTAGGTCTGTAAGTTAGAAATATAAAAATCTCCCTTAACATATGATAGATTTCATAACCTGGTTCTTTTCAAGGACAGGCAAGGTGGCAGTCTTTGAAGTTGCAGAAGCAAGGGATCAGATCCCTGCCAGTCACCTCTCTTATTTCCCATCAGAAAAATGGAGTTTTTCGTACATATCTTATAGGGGTTTGGGGGAACGTATCATATATCTATAGAGTACACAGTGCCGGCGTGCAGTAGGCATGAAAAAATGGTAGCCGTTACTCTTCTTTCTCCTCTGCCGGAGTTATTTTCATCTATAGCAATCACAGTTCTAGTATTTGCTCAGGAGAAAGGACACAGATCTATTTTTGAATTGGCTTTTAGGGGCTACAAAGTGCTGTGTGCTCCGGCTTTATCTTTGCTCGTCGCCTGAGGATCTCCCATGCGACTCATCTGCCCTAAGTCAAACAGGGCTGGAAGAGGCTGGATCTTGTGCACAACAGATTGCAGTATTATCCATCCAGCCGCTGGGTCATTTCACTGGCTGTGGTGCTTTGCAAATATGAAGCATCTTGAGGAAAGGTTTATTAGACGATTTTTACTAAGTCCTCACACTAATGCTGCATTAATCATGCTGAATTGTGCAAGTACCCAAGTGTTTCATGAATAGGTGATTAATTTAAATGTTATATGCAAGTGTCATGCAGTATGTGAAGATTTTTTATGAAAATCATTAACATTTTTATGAAAATTTCTCTTTGGGCCTGTTTATAAATACATGCCCAAAGACGTGGTATCTCTATAGAAATAAACTCTGTGTGTGAAGTGCTTGATGATGATTAAGATTTTATTGGTGTGGGCTTAGTTAGATTATAAAGCTGGAAGTTAATACTGAAAATTTTTCCAAGTGTCATTAAAACTTAACACTATTTTTTTCAGTTTTAAAGAATAACTGAGTTACAAAATTGAACAAATTGGAAAGTTTTATTGGCAATAACATTGTGTTTCTTAAATTCTAGTTGCCTTGGTTACTCTTAGAATATTAAAATAATCTGGGCCTCTAGACAGTGAAGACTAGTCTCTATTTATTTTGGGCCCATGATAGTGCTAATTAACCACTCTTTAGGGCAAGCGGAGAGGAAACGTTCGTGCTGTCTGGAAGGAGAGATGGCAATCGCAGCCGGCAATTTGGGTGATTTCTGAGCCCCTGAAGAAAACAGCATCACTGATATGAAGAATCATTAACTTTAAGACACACGAGTGCTGCTCTGAATATTTCTGGTGCACAGAGGCACATCTTTGACCAGTTGTTAAAAGTTACTATTTTAGAACAGAGAGGAGAGAGGACTTACCGATCCTAATACAGGTCCATTATTTTTTCTTTAATTATTGCTCTCCACCCTCCACCCCTTTCTCAGGGGGAACCAGTGATGAGGGTAGCACAGTCATGGGACACATCTGGAAAGCTAGAGGCTCTCACATGTTTCTTTGTGGCCTTCTGTTGTACCTAGCATTGTGAAGGGCTGCAGCCTTATCCTAGAATCAGCATTTCTGAGTGGAAATGAAACCAAAGAGTTTGCTGAGCTCAGCCCACATTTTTCAGATCAGGTGACTGAGGGTAGGAGAAGTGGGATTTTCATTTGCAGTCCTTGATGTCCAGTGCAGTGAGCGTTTTTCTACTCCTGGTTTAGACTGAGAAAAGTACCATCTTTTCCATGTCAGCCAAAGTCTCTTATTTAAATAACAATGCTGCAGGAAAACTGGTAGCATTGGGATTTTAGAAGTTGTCTTACAGTGACCAGGCACAAAATTGCGGGGTGGTTTGGAATCACAGAGTAGAAAGGACCCTGCTGCCTGCAGGCTGCGGCAGAGGTGTTTTCAACCCCGCACATGCCTGCCACGATGCCCTTCCAATGGAGAGCCTAAAAACATGTGGGGACACAGACATGAGGGGAGCAGGCTTAGAAGCAGGGCTATCTATCTAAATAGCCAGTTTGCCTATCTGCTACATCCACCTACCTCAATAGAATTATCACACATTGTTTTGTCAAAGGGTGGGAGGATGGCTGTGAGGACTTGGAACCTGCTTATGATACAAATCAAACCCCTTGACTTGTTCTTTAGAGAGCTTCCACTTAGATTATTTCATGACCATTACTTACTGTGTACTTAAATATTTAATTGATCATCAGTTGATCAACACAATCAAGAGTAGACAACACAAGCCAGGAAGAAAGAAGAGGAAAGAGTGACACTGGGTGTTCTGTCCTACCTGTCAGTCACTTGTATTCAATCTGCACCACCCAGTGGAGAAGATGATCTTGGCACCACCTTACAGATAAAGGTACTGGGAATCAGGGAAGTTCAGTGTCCTCCTTAAGGTGACAGTTAATAACTAGTGATGCTAGGATTTGAACCTGGGCTGCTACTTCCAAGGCAAGAGAAAACTTTAAATAGAGAATAGCAACTTGATATCGGCACAGCTCAGCCTACTTACATTTTCTTCCTCTTGCCTAAAAATAAGTCATTTCATGTGATCCTGTTAGTGAGCTCTTCCTGCAGGGGCAACCAGGCAGCCAAGGAATTTTCTGAAGTTTGCAGATCCCCCGAAGTTTAAAAATGGTGGGAGAGTGGATTTTTTCCTCTTTCCTTTTTTTTTTTTTTTTCCAAAAGCTAACACCTGGAGAAAAGCTGATGAGTAAGGAAAAACTTTAGGGCTCATATTGATAAAGATTTCCCTCGAACTGTCAGGGGGAGCTCATTGCTGTGGAGGAGGGAAATTCGGATGAGAAAATAGTGAACCCATTTAGCTGCATAACAGAGAGGCACAGGAAGGGGTGGAAAAGCTTTTATAATCTGGAAGCCTAAAAACCAAATGACAGCAAGTGAGGCTTTGATATAGCACAGAAGCTTGCTGGCGGCAACTGCATCGAATCTTCAGAAATAGGAACAATAGCTCAAGGAGTTTATATTATTTAAACACTCATCCCTCCTCTCTCTCCCCCCACCCATACAAGTAGGCTGATGAGATTGTGTTAAAATTATTAAATAAATGACTGGGAAAGATTTAATCTCAGGTCAGGCTGATAAGAGGAACTTTTAAGTATGTCCACATCTAGATTAGTTGAATGACTTTTTATAAAGAAATGTAGCAGCTAGATTATTTGGTTAAGGCCACTCAACCACATAGTTTTGGAATCATCTATAACTGCAAATGCTCAGATGTCACGTTATAAAGTGAATATTATTTTAATGTGAAACCTTAGAGAAAGTGGTTGGGGACAAGGGACCAGTGAATATAAAATCCTGAATTTCTATAAATTTGTTATCAAACATATCCATCCCCCTTGGTTTAACATTTTTCATCCATTTTTGCATCTGTCCTGCAGGAGTAATTTTGTAGCTCAAAATGTCTTTTCTTCAGTCATAGGGTAGCATGGCCCAAGCTGCAGAGTGGTTCTTAGGGAACAGAATACCCTCGGAGAGTTTTATTTTCAATATTCTTGATTCAGTGTCCAAGAAGCTAGCTCAGACCCCTCTGATTACTTGGAGACGTAATATTCTCTCAGTAGACCCTCCAGCCAATCTCACGCTATATTCAAACTTCTTGGCAAATTATGAGTTTTGTTTTTTGATCTCTATATGTGATACTGCAGTTTTTCCATACCTTATATGTCAGAGGGTCCCAAATTTCATCCTTTCTCAGAACCCTTAATTTCTTAGTAATTTATTTCATGGTACCCATAGACAGCAAAAGAAAAAATTTATTTAAGTAGTTATAAATGAGTAGTCATATCCTAACAGTTATACCTATTTGATAAATACAGTATATAGAGAGAAAGGAAAGAAAAAAGTATTGTCACTTAATTACTGAATCACTGGAGTTACTTAATAATGGAATATGTGTACCTATTCAGCTATGCACATTTTCACAAACCTTAAAATTGGATTGGACACCATCACTCTCACTTTCCATTCCATATTGATCTGCATGTGATGTTTGCCTTTTATCACATCAGCTGCCAAGATATGACATCACAAAGTTAGGAATTTCTGGGGTGTCTATAAGGTGGCATTCTTCTTTCTTCAAGAATTACAAATCTCTTGTGGTTCCCTGTGAGTTCACCAAAGTGCCTTGGAGTGCACAATTTGAGAAACACTGCAGCCTTTGTTTCAGGAATCTATCCGTTTAGCACAGGGTCCACTTACTACTTTCCTTTTACTTAATCACTCTCAACAGTTACACATGGTACTATACCATGATTTCATAACATTTTGTTATTGCTCTTTGCTAGGAACATAGTAACACTTTCTCAATGTTCAGAAATTATTCTTTACAATCACTATTATCTGTATTTTTCAAACTTCCTTAAAATACTCACCATAGAGTTCTGTCCATAGTGGCTCGAGTACATTTTGTTTTCATTGTTGGAGAAAATCTGATAAAGTAAGGGATGAAAAGAAGAGGACAGAAGAACATGAATTCTTTGTTTTAATCTCTAAACGTATTGCCTATCTTGTCTTTGAATATTAGACAATTAAAGAAGAATATTGACATTAACAGACATAGAATAATATTTACCTTTTATTAGCTACGTATATTTTGCCAAAGCACCAGGCATTTTACATTATCTCATTTTTATCATCTCAACAATATTCTTCATTCAGCTATACATTCAAGAAACTTGTTAACACCTGATGTACTAAGCATTGATTCAAGGGCTGCACATAAGGATGTGAACAAAGTAGGCAGAATCCTATCCTCAAGAATCCTTAATCTAGTGTTAGAGACAGGTAAAAAGGAAGAGAATAGGTACCGTATATACTCGAGTATAAGCCGAGTTTTTTTCGGCACAAAATTTGTGCCGAGTTTGGGTTTTTTGGCACAAATTTTGTGCCGAAAAAACTTGGCTTATACTCAAGTTTATAGGTATATAGAGTCATAGGTGATAGAGATATGTCCTGTGACTAAGAAAAATAAGTCAGATGAAGTGACCGAGAATTATGAAGATGTGATTTTATATAGAGTAGTCTGGGACATAACTCTGTAAAGTAGGGGTTATTATTCCCATTTTATAAAAGAAGATCCTGAATCTTACCAAAGGTAAGTGACTTGTCCATGGTAGCACAGTTAGTAGAGCCCTTACCTGGGATTCAGATCACTCTAATCAGGGAATTTATGCTATGCCACCAAGAATCTTGAATTAATTCAAGGCTAAAGTTATTATTATTTTTATTTATTTATTTATTTATTTATTTTTTATTAAATCATAGCTGTGTACATTGATACGATCATGGGGCATCATACACTAGCTTCATAGACCGTTTGACACATTTTCATCACACTGGTTAACATAGCCTTCCTGGCATTTTCTTAGTTATTGTGCTAAGACATTTA
>CAUYPK010052620.1:0-44240 GCA_963574355.1 Loris lydekkerianus | reverse complement strand
CAGACTCCTGAGTAGTTGGGACTACAGGCACCCGCCACAATGCCCGGCTATTTTTTTGTTGAAGTTGTCATTGTTGTTTGGCAGGCCCAGTCTGGATTAGAACCTGCCAGGTCTGGTGTATGTGGCTGGTGCCCTAGCTGCCGAGCTATAGGCGCTGAGCCTATTTTTTTCTTTATGATAGTGTTTTTTGTCTCTTAAGAAATCTTTCCTACCTGGAGGTATGAAGTATTTTCATATAATGTATTACCTTGAGAGAGTTTTATACAGTGGTCCCCCCTTAACCATGGTTTTAGCTTCTGTGGTTTCAGTTACCTCCAGTCAACCATGTTCTGAAAAGAGGTGAGTACAGATATTTTGAGAGAGAGAGACACCACATTCACGTAACGTTTATTGTCATATATTGTTATAATTGTTCTATTTTATATGTTGGTTATTGTCACTCTCTTACTGTGCTTACTTTATAAACTTTATCATAGGCATGTATGTATATGAAAACAAATATTTATTGAGCACCTACTATAAGCTGTACCCTGTGCTAATCTTACAGCATCTACAAGTAGTTTACCATATAAGTGAAAGGGTACAGGGAATGAAAAGGAAGAATGGCCGGGCATGGTGGCTCACACTTGTAATACTAGCACTCTGGGAGGCCAAGGCAAGTGGATTGCTTGAGCTCACAAGTTTGAGACCAGCCTGAGTCAAAGAGTGAGAACCTGTCTCTAAAAATAGCTGGGCATTGTGGCAAGTGCCTGTAGATTGAGGAGTCTGAGATAAGAGGATTGCTTGAGCCTAAGAATTTGAGGTTGCCATGAGCTAAGGCGCCATGGTACTCTACCAAGGGTGACAAAAAGAGAGTTTGTTGAAAGAAAGAAAGAGAGAAAGAGAAAGAAAAAAAGAAAAGAGAAGGATGAATGAAGTTACTGGATTTGAACATTAGCATATGAATATAGTCAGAAGGGACAAGCTCCCATGTGGGCTTTAGAAGGTCATCCAGTTATACCGAAGCCTAAGGTTGGCTCCTTGATGATTGGCCAAATAAAGTAGAAGTTTTGCAGTCATTCCCAGGTTTCTGGGCTGAGTGGCAGGTGTATGGGTGTCACTGGCTGAGACAGGGCCCTTCGGAGGAGGGCCATGCTATGTGGTATGCAGAGTGATAGGAGAAGATAGCTCAGGAGGGACAGACTTTTGGGCAGGGGGGTGGGCAGGGGTGCGATAGGAGGAAGAGGAGCTCGCCAAGAAGATAAAAAAGAAACCATCAAAGAGATAAAAGGGATCTGGGTAGAAGACATTTCCAAGATGGGAGAGGCTGCTTATGTCAAAAGCCACATCAAAGTCCAGCTGGGAGCTGGGGAGCATCCATTAAATTTGACATCTAATAGGTTATTTACAGAAAGAGGAGGTGGAGAGTGTTTTCTCTGAAAAGTTGAGCAGAGGAGGGGAAGACACCAGTAGAGGGTTAGGGAAGAGCATCTGGAGGTTTAGGTTTTGGTCTGAGACAGACCTGATCTCAGGCTCAGACTGCTGAGAAGCTGGGACAGGGAGCATGGTTGGCCTTCCCGGAGAGTAGTGGGACACCTGAGGGAGGGAAGACCTGAATGGAGTGACAGGACAGGGGGCCCAAGGATAGCAGGGAGTGGCTTTGAACAGCTTGGGGCCCCTGGGGGACAGGTAGTATCATTACAAGCACATTTACAGTTAGGGGAAAGGGGCGATTTATTACATTCTTTAGTGTCCAAGGGTCTTTACTGAGTGGAGAGAAATCCTCACCACTACTGAACTTGGTTTCATGGGCAGTTTATTAACCTTCTGGATTTACGGAATCCTTGCTCTCTGACAATCACCCAAGTAGAAGTTGACATTTAGAAATTTGACAAATTAAATTTATCCTAACATTTTAACCATGAATTACTCAATGACAATAAAAATATTAGCTTGCATGTATCAAGCGCCAGGCCCTGTTTGAAGTGCCCTCCATATAGTCTGCATTTGCCTCACAACCCAGGAAGAACTTACTATTATCATCACCTGGTTCCCATTTTCAGCTGAGGAGACTGAAGCCCAGAGAGGAGAAGTAACTTACCTGAGGTCACACAGTTTGGTGAGTGTTAAAGTTGGGGAAGGAACTCTGTCATCTAGGCCCTCCAGACTGCTTCAATTACATACTGTAATGAAATAATGGCTGATTTTTGTGAACACTTGGAACACCGCAAACAACTGACAAAACATAGACCATTGGTCGAAACAGGCTCAGCACCCATAGCTCAGTGGTTATGGTGCTGGCTACATATGCCGAGGCTGGCGGCTTTGAAGCCTGCCTGGTCTGCTAAACAATGACAACTACAATAAAAAAATAGCCGGGCATTGTGGTGGGCGCCTGCAGTCCCAGCTACTTGGGAGGCTGAGGCAAGAGAATCACTTAAGCCCAAGAGTTTGAGGTTGCTGTGAGCTGTGATGCCATAGCACTTTAACGAGGGTGACATAATGAAATTCTGTCTCAAAAAAAAAATTATTTGAAACATATTAAATCTGGTTATTTGGCAACTGAGGCCTTCTTTGTGGTGTTGAATTTCCAATGATCTAAATTCTCTTTATTTTTATTTTATTATTATTATTTTTTGAGACAACCTCACTTTGTCACCCTCGGTAGTGTACTGTGGTGTCACAGCTCACAGCAACCTCAAACTCTTGGGCTGAAGCGATTCTCTTGCCTCAGCCTGCCAAGTAGCTGGGACTATAGGCACCTGCCACAATGCCTGGCTATTTTTTAGAGACAAAGTCTCACTCTAGCTCAAGCTGGCTTTGAACCTGTGAACTCAGGCAATCCACCCACCTCGGCTTCCCAAGTGCTGGGATTATAGGCATGAGCCACCACACCAGGCCCTAAACTCTCCTTAAAATACAAACTGAGAAGGAGCTTAATGCCGTCATGCAGAAGCATGTCTTCTGTCATTGCTTGCTCTTTGGGCTTCATTTCACATCCTCCTGAGCACAAGGAAGGCCACTGTTCCTACAGAGGCGTGTCTGTCATTGCAAGCACATTGACCCTCTGGCTCTCCTGTGTGGCCCTGACACTTTCCACGCCTGGCTTATTTCAGGTTAGCATAATTCTTTTTCTCTTGGTGCTCCAACTGCCTCTGCCCATCAGATGACTTCTTGGCCTTGCCCCCTGACATTCTTGAAAGTTTTCTTACTTTCTGGGATCAATTAGATATTCACAATTCCATCCTGACTTTATCCTACTCCAGGATGAAGAATTTATTATAATCCTGGGAATCTTATTTCCTCTGTGTGGGAATAGAGTAGAGAGCAATTTCTGAGTTTGGGGCCATGCTTAGTCTGAGCAGTGTCTCCCAGGAGCGAAGAGTCCTGGTGTTAGTAGATGCTGTGGAGTACCACAAGATTTGGGGTCTGCTGGGCAGGTGAGGCAGAAGATGAAGTTGTCTGTACACTGCAGCTACTGATAACCCTTCTTGGTGCCTACCCTCCTGGCCTTACTCTTTAAGCTGGTGAAGAGATGGCAGGAGCCACCAAGCTGCTGGCTCGTTCCTTCACTGACACACCTGCTACCACATTTCCAGCACACCTGTTTACTTCTCTGCTAAATCACAGGAGGAAATCCCTGCTCACTCCTGGGGTTTGCCAGCCAAAATGATGGGAGGCTCCCATAGGCCCTGGGCTGTTGTGTTTCTCTGCACAGACCCAAGACTGGGTGTTTTTACTCTCCCCCAGACTCAGAGGGTTCTAAATACCTTAACCTGGGGTTTAGGCTTTTGCATCCTGAAGTGCCTAGCACAGTGCCTGACATATTGCAGGTACAAAGTAAAATGTTTGTGGATTAACTCCCTGGATGAATAAATGAACTAGCCCCTCCTTTCTCACAGGGGAGGCCAGGAAACCCCATTCCTCCTGTTTCCAAAGATAAACTGAGGTACAGTCTGGAAGCCACTCCTCTCCTCTCTCAGGCTGATCCTAGACCCAGTATTTTTTTCTCCAAAGATAGGGTAATGTTGTTCCCACCCAAGTCTCTCAGCTGATTGCACTGGGTTCTGAGATAGGGGCCTAGCCTGGGCAGACACAACTCTCTACTTTCCTCCCCACCCACCCAGGCTCCCTGCAGTACCATTGGCCAGGAGCCAGTTAAAATTAACCATTGCAGGGACAGGTGGGAGCTCTGGCTCCCATTGGCTCTGTTCAAAAAGAAACAAGGAGGCCAGAGCCATGCCTATAATCCTAACACTCTGGGAGACCAAGATGAGAATTCAAGACCTGCCTGAGCAAGAGCAAGACACATCTCTACTAAAAACTAAAAGATTAGCCAAGCGTGATGGCATCCACCTGCAGTCCCAGCTACTCAGGAGGCTGAGGCAGGAGGATCGCTTAAGCCCAGGAGTTGGAGGTTGCTGTGAACTAGGTTGATGCCATTGTATTCTCAATCAGGCCACAGAGCAAGACTGCCTCAAAAAACAAAACAAAAAACCAAGGACCTAGAGGGAGGGGGAGCTTGGACTTGAGGGCTCTCTGCCTACCTCCAGGCTCTTAGGGAACAGTTGAGTCACTGACGTGAGTCTGCTGGAGTCTGATTCCCGCTCCCTCACAGGGAGACTGAGGCATGGGAGAAATAGAGGTTTCTGTGGTTTCCCCTACATGGTCTTCTTAGAGCTTGGCCCACTTGGACTGGAGGTGAACAGTACAAACAGGAGACTGTCCCCTGTTTGGGATAGGCCATGGAGAAAGAGAAGCCAGGATCAGGGCTTTTTGGACCCAGAGGCCTTGCTCATCAGCCAGGCCTTTAGGCATCTACCTACCCTGCTGAGAGCATGGCAGTGGTGGCAGGGGCCACTGGTCTTAGGGTCCACCAGAGGGAGGGCTCCCATGGGAGACGCTCATGCTGACTGGGGTTTCCTGCCAAAAGTGGCAACAGCTGCTATTTGTGTGCCCAGAGCTTAACTGTGTGCCCAGAGCTGTGCTAAGGGCCACCTGTGCGATGTCATTCCACCAGTGTAACTGCTCTGGGAGGCTGTCACCTCAACAGATGAAGAACCTGAGCCTTTAGACATCTCTGGGAACTTAGTCAAGGTCATGCAGCTAGTAAGATGCCAGACCCACTCCCACAGCACACACACACAGTGGAGGACACACCCACAGGCACTGGCCCTGCCAGACCCTGTCATCAGCTGTTGGGTGGAGACCCCAAACATCTGGCTCTGCAGATAGGAGGAGCCAAAGAGGGCTGAAGCTTATCCCTAAGGGAGGGGCAGCCTTCGAGTCAGGCCTTGGCCCTTTGAGGGAACTCGGAAGGTCAGAGAGTTTTCACCTCAAGGAAGGGACCCTTGCGGGCTGGAAGGGGAGGCCTGGACTGACATGGGGACCTACCTGCCCTGAGGAGGGTACACACAGAGGGAACCCAGGGCATTCCTGAGGGAGACCAGGAGGAGGAAAGAAGGCAGAGGGAAGATGGCAGCTGATCACGCACAGTTCCTTGCTCTGCCCTTGGAGCACCTGCAACTGTCTTGTCATATAGACCCTCACCAGGGAACACAGACACCAGGCAGGGATCCTCCTGAAGTCACCCTGTTACTCCCACTTTCACCCCATCTGCAATCACCCAGCCCAGACTTTACCAGGGAGCATGGGTGGTCTGGTCACTCGTTGCTATTAAGGTGTAACATGGAATCATAGCCTCAGTGATACTTTTTTTTTTTAAGAGACAGAGTCTCACTTTGTCACCCTCAGTAGAGTGCTGTCACGTCACAGCTCACAGCAACCTCCAGCTCTTGGGCTTAGGCAATTCTCTTGCCTCAGCCTCCCGAGTAGCTGGGACTACAGGCACCTGCCACAATGCCCGGCTATTTTTTGTTGCAGTTTGGCCGGGGCTGGGTTCAAACCCACCACCCTCGGTATATAGGGCCGGTGCCCTACTCACTGAGCCACAGGCGCTGCCCAATGATACATAGTTTAACAGTGTTCAGTTGTTCTTTTTAAGTACACTGCAGGAGCTCCTTAATGCTGGGGTTTCCTTCTCACAACACAGTGGGGGCCAGAGTGTGTCCTTTTAGATGCATTAGAGACACAGTACCTCCCCACCCTGGCTCCAAGCATATCAGGGCCCCTCCGAGCAGAGGGTGACTGAGTCACAGGAGGGGCCTCAAGACCCAGAGGAAGGGGAGGAGCAACAGAGACAGGGTAAGGGTCTGGACTGGAGAAGCGACCAAGTTCAATTTTAAAGTTAACAAGATGAATGAAGAACTGAGACAGGACCAACCAGGCACGCTGAGGATCAAGTGCAAGTTCACAGTTGGGAGGTCACCAGGGGCCAGGTCTAGAGGATGAAATTGCGCTTTATCTTGAGGCTACAAGGAGTAGCTGAAAGGGTCAGAGACAGGAGTGTAGGGTCAGTGGGCCCCTTCTGCTCCTGGATGGCCCCTACGTGTCATTCCCACTGCGGGATAAGAAAGAGGGAGCTGCCTGCCAGAAAGCGGTTCTCCTCCACAGAGCTCCCCATGCTCGGATCCCCCAATCCCATGTGCAGAGGCCCCCAGGTATAAGTCCTCTCCCTGCATAGGTTTCCCCTCCCCAGGTTCTCCTCCAACACCACCCCCATGCCATGGCCCCCCCAGGTTGTCTTCTCACCCCCTGTAGGTCTCCTTCCCCTCCCACACCTTCACACCCCTCCCCACCTTGCTCCCCATACTTCAGGGTCTCTCCTTCTCCTGGAGATCCTCCCTTAGGTCGTTCTCTGCATGCCAGGCCTGTGTTCCACCTGCCTGGGTCCTAAGTGGGCAGAGCTGGAATCTTCAGCCTCAGACTTTGACCTAGTCAGTCTGTGCTGGGAACCCAAAGATGGTCCTGGCTCTGCCCAGCCAGCCCTCCAGGCCACGGTCAGTTTCTAGTCCACTGCCGCCCCGCCCCAGCCAAGAATCTCACGTGAGCCTGGCTCCCTCAGGCCGGTTTGACCTCAAACTCTCACCTACTGAGAAGAGCCATTTCCCCCATCTCCATTCTATTAGCATTCAGCTTGTTTCTGAGCTGTGTGACCTTGAGAAGTTACTTCACCTCTCTGTGTCCCACTTTGTTCAAGTATTGTGAAGATTAACTGAGAATGGGATGGTAAGTAAAGATAGCACACCTTATTGAGAAAGGCTTTTGTGAAAAGTGTTTCTTTTTATATGGATGAGAAAGTTGAGGGTCAGAGACTGGGAGACAGAAAATTCCTGGTTGAGGCCAGGAAGAGTGGCACACGCCTGTAACCCCAGAACTTTGGGAGGCTGACATGTGAGGATCACCGAGCCTAGGAATTCAAGACCAATCTGGGCAGTGTAGCAAGGCTGTCTCTACAACAAATTTTTAATGATTAGCCAGGCATGGAGGCCTGGTACCTGTAGTCCTACACACTCAGGTTGCTTGAGCCCAGAAGTTCAAGGTTACAGTGAGCTATGACCACCCCCACTGCCCTCCTGCCTGGGCAACAGAGTTAGACTGTCTCAACAAAAGAAAGAAAGGAAGGAAGGAAGGAAGGGAGGGACGGTGAGAGGGAGGGGAGGGGAGGGGAGGACGGGAGGGAGGGAGGGAAGGAGAAAAGAGAGAGAAAAACTGCTGGTTGACTCAGTCATTTTGAAGCACCTGGGTCTCTGGGGACTTGAGACTTATTCTTAGAGTGATTCTAACTCATCTCTCCCTAACTCTGTGGGCTGTGTTTCACCTCCTGGGACAGAGGCTAGATAGTGGCATTAGTGACGAGAAGATACTGAAAAGGATAAGGAAGTGCGCCAGGGCAGGCCAGGATGGAAAATGGAGGTGATCTGGGAGTTCTAAGGTCCAGGGAAGTTTAAATGTCTTGCTCATAGGAGCATTGGCTGAGACTCACATTTAGAGTCTATGGGTCCAAATTATATGCCTTCCTCTTTTTTTTTTTTTTTTTTTTAGAGACAGAGGCTCACTTTACCGCCCTTCGGTGGAGTGCCGTGACGTCACAGGACTCACAGCAACCTCCAGCTTTTGGGCTTCCACGATTCTCCTGCCTCAGCCTCCCGAGCAGCTGGGACTACAGGCACCCACCACGACGCCCGGCTATTTTTTGGTTGCAGTTAGGCCGGGGCTGGGTTTGAACCTGCCACCCTCGGTATATGGGGCGGGCGCCCTACTCACTGAGCCAGAGGTGCCACCCTTTTTTTTTTTTTTTTTTGAGACAGAGTCTCAAGCTTTTACCCTGGGTAGAGTGCTGTGGCGTTACAGCTCACAGCAACCTCAAACTCCTGGGTTTAAGTGATTCTCTTGCCTCAGTTTCCCAAGTAGCTGGAACTACAGGCACCTGCCACATGCCTGGCTATTTTTTTGTTGCAGTTGTCATTATTGTTTAGCTGGCCCAGGCTGGGTTTGAACCTGCCAGCCTTGGTGTATGTGGCTGGTGCCCTACCCACTGAGCTATAGGTACTGCCCCAAATTACACACATTCCATTCACTACAGTATTTCATCTGAGGTTAGGGCTGCCTCTGGGTGATTACTCTAAGCTTCCTAGCAGCCAGGGTAAAAAGGGAAACCTGATGAGTTAGATAGTTTTCCCTTGTCTGAAACAAAACTATCAGTTCATCTGAGGTTTCAGACCTTATCCTGTGCTTAATTCCAGCAGGATTTATTTCATGGATTCTGTTGTGGTATCCTCACCCACTGATTTGCAGAAACAGAAAATTTTCCTAAATAACCATGTGTTATGTTGATCCCATTAGAGGCTCTGGGCATGACATTAGTGAGAACTAAGGATGGAATTTCCCAGGGAAGTGGCACTATGAGACTCCAGGTGATTGTTTCATGGCTTCTAAATTGATCCTAAATGGAGCTGAGAGAACAAAGGAGCCAGCACATGAAGAAGAAAGAGTTGAAAGAGCACTGGAGACACAGAGAACAGGGTTCAAATCTTGGGCCTGTTGCCTTAAGCAAGTGACTTAATCTTTCTGAGTCTCATTGTCCTCATTTGTAAATGGGAATGAGAATGTACCCCTCAAATCATTATTGTAGGGAGACTCCCACTGCAAGCCACATTCGTTCATTAAAAATTTTAAATCTACCCTTTCCCAGACACTATGCCCAGGCACTGGAGATACAATGATAGAAGAGCATGGCTAAGAACTTGCCTTCCAGGAGATAATGTTCTAGGGCAGAGGTTCTCAACCTTCCTAATGCTGCAATGTATTTTCATTGTTAGAAAGAGGTCACAACCCACAGGTTGAGAACCACTGTTCTAGGGGGAAGAGAAAATAGTAAACAAATAATTAAATAAGAATCTATTAGCTGGTAGGTAAAAGATAACTTAGCAGGTGATATGATTCTGGTTGAAATAGCTTGGTAGTCTCTAATTTCTGTCCTCCCCTTCTTCCTGTGTAGTAGAACTTTGGATACATGACTTCCCAGAACAAAGGCCACTTTTCCCAGGGTCCTTTGATGCTAAGTGTAGCCAAGTAAGTCTGGACAACTGGGATATAAGCAGAAGTATCCTCTGGGACGTACCCTTAAAGAGAAGAGGACGACATACCTCTTCCTCTTTCCTGCTGGCTGGAAAGCAGAAGTGATGACTGAAGCTCAAGCAACTATTTTGGACCAAAGCAGAAAGCCACCTGCTGAAGATGCTACAAGATAAAAAGCACCTTCTTGGAGTCCCTGACACTGCAGAGGACCATGGCAGCCTGGGACCTACCTTCAGACTTTTAGCCTAGAGAGAAATAAACTTCTATCTTGCTTAAGCAACTAATATTTTGGGTTGTCTCTTACACATAGGCCATTCTGGTTTTTTGACACAGTGATAGAGAGTCCAGGAGTTACATCCATCAGAGTGGTCAAAGGTCTTCGAAAGCCTTTTGCAAGGTAACATTTGACCTGAGACCTGACTGATGAGACGGAGCCAGACTTGGGGAGACAGAGGAGGAGCATCCAAGCAGGAATGGCCCTAAATGCATTTGAGGAGTGGAAAGAGGGGGTGAGTAGAGGGCAGGAGTAGCCTGGAGGAGGGAATGGGCATTACTCCACATGTGGGAAAGTCAGAAAGGATTTTACACACAGCAGTGATATAATCTGATTTACACTTCAGATTATAACCTAACTTCTATGTGGCAACTGCATCATAAGGAGCCTGGGTGAAGCCAGGAGGCCAGGGGAGAGACTGCTGGGGTGATGCAGGAGGATCTGGGGGATTTGGAGGCAGGTAGCAGAGACGCAGAAAAGAGGATGGAAGTGTGGAGAGAGGCCCGGTGGCATGAGCTATGATGGGGGCAAGGGAAAGAGAGGAATTAAGGAAGCAGCTTGGTTTGGGGGTTTGAGGAACCAGTGGCTGGGAGGATGGGAGGAGGCCAGGTTTTGTTTCTTTGTTTGTATGTAGAGAAATGATTAGAATTAAATAAGACTGTTAATGTGTCATTCACGCGGCTTTGCTCAAATATTTGTTTTCTCTCAAAGAAAATATTCTTTTTCTTTGTCAGTGGGATAAGGGATAGATTTTTGCACTGATTCCATTCAAGTGGGTAGGCACATGTAATCTATTGCCCACAGGCAGAGCTCTAGGCCAGTTTTTTTTTTTTTTTTTTTTTTTTTTTAAGAGATAGAGTCTCACTTTGTTGCCCTCAGTAGAGTGCCCTGGCGTCACACAGCTCACAGCAACCTCCAACTCCTGGGCTTAGACAATTCTCTTGCCTCAGCCTCCCAAGTAGCTGGGACTACAGGCGCCTGCCACAACACCCGGCTATTTTTTTGTTGCAGTTTGGCCAGGGCCAGGTTTGAACCTGCCAACCTCGGTATATGGGGCCGGTGCCCTACTGACTGAGCCACAGGCGCCACCCAAAGGTTTAAGGCCCTGAGCAATGGTCCCTGTCCTTGGGATCATGGCCTGTGGAGGAGAGACAGGACCATGGACTATCCTGGTAGGGCTCAAAAGCGCAATGACATGGGCAGGCTCTGGGCTGAGCCCTCTCAATCTCCACGGGGGAGATTTTCACGAGGGCAGGGAGGCTTCACAGAATCAGAATGCAGGCAATGAGCCTTGAAGGTCAATGCTTCGGTCCAGCAACTTTGGAAAGAAAAAGTCCCTCCGGACAAGGGAACAGAGCCTGTAGCTCAAGAGGCTAAGGCACCAGCCACATACGCCAGAGCTGGCAGGTTTGAATCCAGCCCGGGCCTGCCAAACAGCAATGACAACTACAACCAAAAAATAGCCAGGTGTTGTGGTGGGCGCCTGTAGTCCCAGCTACTTAGGAGGCTGAGGCAAGAGAATCACTTAAGCCCAGGAGTTGGAGGTTGCTGTGAGCTGTGATGCTGCAGCACACTACCCAGGGCGACAGCTTGAGGGTCTGTCTAAAAAAAAAAAAAAAAAAAAAAAAAAAGACCCACAAGCTAAGAGAACAAAGAACACTCTGAGAAGTGTGAGTGTCAAAACTCAGAGAGCTCACAGCCCCATCTTGCGCCCCTGGAGGAGGGATCTAGGACACCACTTCTCACTGCACTCTCTGGAGGGCCCAACCGCCCTACAATGCTCCAAACTTGACCTTTGACCTTCCTTTGCCTCCCCATTTCGGGGAAACCCCTCCCATCCTCCAAGGCCCCTCTTCCTCTTCCCCAGCTCTCAGAGGGCGCTGTGTGTCTGTGGGCAGGTTTCAGGCTATGTTATGACAGATCTGGCCGACTGCCTCCTTGTCAGGACTCCTCAGGGCACCGCTGAAGGTGTCAGTGGCAAGATATTGGGGCACAGGATTCCATGGGGAAAGGTACTGGGCTGGCTGGTTCCAGGCGCCTTTCCAGTTCCAGCCCCATCTCTCTGCCTCATTTCTAGTCACCCCCAGACTGCTCTGTGGCTGCACCTCACCCCTGTGGTCCCTCCTCCAGATGTCTCCCTGCGGACATTTCACGCTTCCCAAGGTACTTGACCCTAACCACATCCTCACACTCTAGTTTTTATGGGCTCTCTGACTGGACATGAGCTTGAGGATACTGTGGCCCTCAGCCCAGCTACTTTTGTCCAGTGGGCCACCTGGTACACAGGAGATGCTCGGTGCCCGTTCTCAACTCAGCCCCCTATCAGCATCCAGAGATTGTTTTCAACCTCCTTCCCACCTGTCATCCCATTTGGTCACAATAGCTCAGAGAGGAAATGGAAGACCAGAGACAGGATATGGTCCGTTCAAGGTCACATAGCCAGTGGGAGGGCTTCCTGCCCCAGCAGATCCAGTGAAGCCCAAATGTCCCAGCCATAGGATACTTGCCGTTAATGCAAAATCTCAGAGGTCTGAGTCCTCATTGTAGGAGGCTACAGGAAACTATATCTTCACTAGGGAATGTCCATAGGTCCTCATAGGCCCACCTGGCCAGACCCTGTCTCCTCTGCCAGCCTTCTAGCTCCAGCCACCACACCTCCCTTCAGGGACCTATGCCTCTAGACATCCACTCACCTTAGCTCCCACTGCAAACCATGCCTGCTTTGCCCCATAGGGTAGCTGAGGTAGCTGCTCCTTTCCCACAAGGCTTTGCTGAGGGCTTGAGGATAGTGGCTGAGAATTACCCACTGGACATGGAAAGGCAGCTGTGAGCTTATGGGATGGGTCTGCCCTCAGCAGTCACAGCCCCAAGCCATCACCACACTGTCATGTCTATTGCAAGGGACAGATCACCTAACCATCAGTGAACCCTGGTCTCTTGACTAGTCTCATCTCTCCTTCTTAGGCCAAGAGAAAACAGCCTGACCTGCCAAGGTCTCTGCCAGGTCTTCACTTCTCACTTGGGGGCTGACTGAATCAAGGACTTTTGAAAATAACAAAGTCAGGGCCCGGCACAGTGGCTCACACCTGTAATCTCAGCACTCTGAGAGACTGAGGTGGGTGGATTGCTTGAGCTCACAAGTTCAAGATCAGCCTGAGCAAGAGGGAGACCCTGTCTCTAAAAAAAAAAAAAATAGCTAGTGCTGTGGCAGGCACCTGTAGTCCCAGCTACTGAGTAGGCTGAGAAAGAGAATTGCTTGAGCCCAAGAGTTTGTAGTTGCTATGAGCTATGCCACAGCACTCTACAGGGGGTAACAAAGTGAGACTCTGTCTCAATTTAAAAAAAACAAAAAACAAGTAAGTCTTCTCCCTTTGGGAGAACTCCACCTCTGCCCACAGGGTCTGTCTTCCCCTGGGACAACCTGCCCTAACCCATGGTTTTGGCTGTACATCTGGAAAAACCTCTTAGAGTCCTCTTAGAGGGTCTGCCCTGAGGTCACACTGTTCCCGCTGACACTGGCTTGGGCTCCCAACTTTCTGTGAGCATGAACTTGGACAATGACAACCATGGACCTTGGGGAGAGAACCTAGTAGGCTCCTCCCTTAGTCTTTAGGCCAGTGGTTCTCAACCTTCCTAATGCCGTGACCCTTTAATATAGTTCCTCATGTTGTAGTGACCCCCAACCATAAAATTATTTTCCTTGCTACTTCATAACTGTAATATTGCTACTGTTATGAATTATAATGTAAATATCTGATATGCAGGATGTATTTAGGCTACTCCAGTGAAAGGGTCCTTCAACCCTCAAAGGGGTCACAACCCACAGCTTGAGAAGCACTGCTTTAGGCAATGGAGGAGTAGGTGTGGCAAGGACTCCAAGGGAAGAGGAGGCTGGGCTTCCCAAGGAAAGTGAGGTCTGTGACTCTGGAGAGCCAGCAAGGACACCCTCTCAAGGTGTCCTGGGCCCTGCTCAAGTCCCCTGCATGCCAGTATGTCTGACTATCCACATCCAGCCCAGGAATTAAGAGGAGACACGCCTCCCTCCTGCCTTGCTTCCATAGCACCCAGCCTAGCACCAGGCTCCTGGAGGGCTTCAGACGAATTGAACTGACCCAAGGACAAATTGAAATAAAAGGACTCAGAGGAGCCCTCACTTCTTCCTGGAAAAGCATAAACGAGTATAAATGTGGTATTGGGCACATTTGGGGAAAAATCACCCACATTCAGTCAAAGCAACAAGAATGCCTAGAACATGCATGTAGTGTGAGCAGAAAGGATCAGTTGCCAACTGCTGTGCCCCTGCATGAGTGTCTGGTAAGCTGTCGGGGTGGTACCTGCAGGACAGTCCTCCTAAACCAGATGTTCCTCTTCTTGTCCTCCCCAGCCAGTCATCAGTGCTTTTTGGGCTCCAGGGAGAGGTGCCCCCTTCTGCCTCCTGCACTCAGCTGCCTCTCAACTCTGCCGGCAGGCGGAGGGGTGAGGGAACTGGGCCCACTGGGCTAGGGTAGGGGGCAGGGCCTTCACTTGACACTCACTGCCATGGGCCAAAGGAAATCAGCCAGTGTGGGCCCACTATTTGGGACGGATCAGAGGCCCTCCTTCCCCCCCATCAGGGCCTTTCTCTGTCCCTGACCAGTATGAAGGCCCTGGTGGCAGGAGAGGCCCAGAACAGGAAGAGTGCTTTGCAGAGAGATTGCCTGTCTGAATGCTAGCTCTGGCTTCATCAGCCCAGAGGCCTTGGGCAAGTCCCCTAACTCACCACCCTTACCATCTTCATCTGTAAGAGGTGAATAAATGGTGCTGGCCTTCAAGGGGCTTAGAGAGCTCAGTGAGATAGTGCATGTGAGGACTCGGCACAGTGCCCTGCACAGAGCAGGTGCTGGTTTATTGGGCATTCTCTTTTTTGAGACAGAGTCTTACTTTGTCACCGTTGGTAGAGTGCCTTGGTGTTAGTTCACAGCAACCTCTAACTCTTGGGTTTAAGCATTTCTCTTGCTTCAGCCTCTGGAGTAGCCGGAACTATGGGCACCCACCACAACACTCAGCTATTTTTAGAGGTGGGGTCTCACTCTTGCTCAGGCTGGTCTCAAACCTGTGAGCTCAGGCAATCCACCTGCCTCGGCCTCCCAGAGTGCTAGGATGATAGGCATAAGCCACTGCACCTGGCTGGCATTCTTCTTTTTTTTTTTTTGGAGACAGAGTCTCACTATGTCGCCCTGGGTAGAGTGCCGTGGCATCACAGATCACAGCAACCTCAAACTCCTAAGTTTAAGCGATTCTCTTGCCTTAGCCTCCAAGTAGCAGAGACTACAGGTACCCGCCACAATGCCCAGCTATTTTTTGGTTGCAGTTGTCATTGTTGTTTGGCAGACCTGGGCTGGATTTGAACCCGCCAACTCTGGTGTATGTGGCTGGCGCCCTAGCCATTGAGCTACAGGCACCAAGCCCAGCATTCTTATTTTTAACATTTATTTTTATTTATTTTTAATGTTGTACATTTGCTTTTATGTTCGCTTAACCAGTATATTACAGGCATCTTTCCTTGTCAACATTAAGGTAGTTGCTACTTACTCCTTTATTTATTTATTTATTTATTTGTATTTCAGATTAATATGAGGATACAAACAATTATGTTACGCTGTTTGCTTTTGTTAGGTAAAGTCCCTGTTGTATTTGTGTCCACACCCAGGAGGTGTGCCATATACCCTTACATTGTGCCCATTAGGTGGGAGCACACCAGTCCCCCTTCCTCCTCCTCTCTTCTCCCTCCTTCCTCCCCCCACCCCCATAACATTTATTTTTAGAGACAGGGTCTCACTATGTTGCCCAGAGAGTTGGTCATAAATTCCTGGCCTCAAGTGACGATCCTCCTGCCTCAACCTCCTGAGTAGCTGGGACTATAATGCCTGCCACCACAGCCGGCTCCTGGGCACTCTTTTCACTGGGGAAGCTATTTCACCTCTCTGTGGCTTTAATTTCCTCCTCTTTAAATTGAGAGGTTTGTAAGAATTAAAGTGTGAGCCCCAGGCGAAGGAACAATTCTGGGAGCAGAGAACCTCTGTGCACAGCTGGGGCTGGCTTGGGGTCTGAGGCCCTGTCCTTTCCTCTCTTTGCTTAGCACAGGCTGGTGGTTGAGACCAGTCAATTGATCATGGAATTGTGGGAAATGCCTGCCTCTCTGTCTGTGTCTGAGTTTCTACTGCTTGAGTCTGGACTTCCAGTTGGTGGCCACAGAACCCATTGCTCACACTTTATAAATGAGGAAACTAAAGCCCAGACAGGGCCAGGGATGTGCCCAGGCTCCCACAGTCAGTCAGTGCTGGGGCTGGGCTAGGACAGGTTCCTCTGCCTGTGCTCAGAGCCATGTCCATGGCACCCTTTTTTGTCCTCCATCTCCTGGGCTTAAGCAATTCTCTTGCCTCAGCCTTCCAAATAGCTGAGACTACAGGTGCCCGCTACAATGCCCAGCTATTTTTTAGTTGTAGTTGTCATTGTAGTTTGGCAGGCCGGGACCGGATTTGAACCCCCCATCTCTGGACTATGTGGCTGGTGCCTTAGCCGCTTGAGCTACAGGCACCAAGCCAAAACCTCTCTTCATTCTTGCTGATCTGAAATCATCTTTTGGTCTCTGTTTCTTAAGCAACCAGAGCCTAGGAATAGGTGGCCAGGCCCTGGCCACCCGCAAGGAGCAGAGGGACTGCCTCACTGGCTGAGGGGAGAGGCAGGGTGGGGCCGAGAATGCCGCTGCTGTGGCCTGGGGGCCTGGGCCAGGCTGCCGACAGAGGAGCCAGTGTGCCCAGACATTGAGGCTTTGTGAACTCCAGAGCTCCGTGTGGGGATGGTTGTTTTTGTTGACCTGACATTGTTTCGGTTTGACTGAGTGTCAGCATCTTAGCACCCAGGGTCCAGCTCTTTGGAGACAGCCATGATCTTGAGGAGAGAATGCTCCTCCTAGCACCTAGACTGGGGTGCTCTTGTCTGGGGCAAGGAGATGAGGGGGGTGCCTGGACCCTGTATACACTGAGCAGGTTCCTGTGGGGAAAACTGCAGAGGAGGAGTCCTGAGGGCAGACACAAGGAGAGGAGAGAAGAGAAGGTGCCCTTGTACCTGGGCCAGAGCAAAAGGGCCTGGCTGGAGTGGAGGATGGACAGAGACAGGACAGGAGCCTCCAGAAGCTGGTGCCTTCCTGCCAAGGTGCTGGGAGCCCCAAGAACCCAGCTGCCAAACCTTAATCCACAAAGGAAGACCCAGGAGAACCCTAGGAGTCAGGAAGGCCTTGGGGGAACTTGGGGGTTGGCCAGTCCAGGGTGGGGATGGGCCAGAGTCACAGCTGTCCAGATGTGGGTGAGAGATAACTCTGTTTACTGGGCACATGGTGGGAGCAGGATGGGGGATGAGAAGGGGCTCCCAGGGCCCATGGGGCGGGCAGATTAGGAGGCGGGAGCATGAGTCAGGGGTTTGCAAGCTGCCCCTGAGGCACTGGTACTGTCAGAGCGGGTGTGAGCTTAGCTGGTCGCAGAGGGCACCGGTGGCTGCAGGACTGCACCGAGGGACCCTGAGGTTCAAAAGCAGGTGGGCAGGGTAGGGAAGGGGGCTGGGGTGGTCCTTTGATACTTGCCCTAAAGGTTTGTGCAGGTGCCTAGCCTGAATCTATGCCCAATGCATGGCCGCTGATTCCCAAGGGGGTACAGGTGGGTGGAATGAGAATGTTACTGTGTGTGTTGCCCCAAAGGGCACGAACCCATTTGTACCTGCAGCTGGAAAGAGTAGGGTGGCCGGTGGCTCATGGCAGCAAAGATGTATGTGGCTGGTGTGTGTGAGGGGGGCAAGTCTGCTTCCTCTGGGGTGGGTTCTTGTCAAGTTCCTGTTTACCAGCCCTTGGATCCCACAGACTCAGGTCTCACCCATGCGAGACTCCTCCTTACTTTGTGATGGGGGTCCCCAGGCCACCTTATCTCCTACCAAGGAGGTACGATGTCAGCTGACACTGCTTCCCATTTGGGACACTTCTAGGGGTCAACCTGGGGGACCCATCACTGTTCTCAGTCTGGGGAGTATTTGGAGGGAAATGTGTGTCTTCCCACCACCTGAGGATCTTAAAACACTTAGCTCAGGCTAATTCCACGGGAACTGAAAGCAAATCAGAAGGGGAAGAAGATAGGCAAGTCTGACCTTGACTCCATAGAGCTGTTCATTTATTAGGCACTGTTATAAGTGCCTTATTTGTGAACTTTCCCCCTCACAACAGGTCTGTGAGAAAGGCATTATTATGATAACCCCCATTTTATAGATAAGAAAATCAAGGCATAGAGAGTTTGAGTCACTTGCTCAGGGTCACATAGTAAATGGCAGGGTTGGGGTTAAACACAGGCAGTTCAACTGCAGAGCCCATGATAGTAAACCACTAACTCCAAGCCAGCTAGCAGTTGGTTTTTTTTCCGGGAGGCAATTCAGCATAGCCTTTAGAGATGCGGCTAGAGTCAAGTTGGCCAGGGTTTAATCCTGCCTCTGCCACCTACCTACTGGGCAATGAAGCAGGTAAACTGCTATGAACCTCAGCTTTAGTGTCTATAAAATGGGCTAATGACATTATCCATTTCACAGCATGGTTTGGGGATTATAAAAGATAAGAAAGCATAGATATCTGTGCAGTGTGGAGTGATCACACAGAGATGGAGCTATCCCTGTCATCTGGTCACCCCCATAGCCTTTCCCTAGCTGTGCTCCACCTCCTGGGCTCCAGATGTCCTGCTTACCCTTATCTGGCCCAGCCCTGGGTTGCTGGTTGACCAGGTGTTTGGTGCTCTTCCAAACACAGGGTGGCAATCGGGATCTAGGCTCTTATCGGTGCCAGGCAGGACAAGGCCTATAGCTGGAGGGGGCCAGCTGGGCTCAGGGGGACAGCATCTGAGTTATGGCTGCAGCCCTATTTGAGTTCAAGGTGCCCCTGATTTCTCCTCTTTCTCACTCAGAACCTTACTGGGAAGGCCGTCCCAATTTAGAAATGGAGTGACTGAGGCCTAGAGCTGCCCACGGCCATTTGGTCAGTCAGTGGCGGAGAGGCGCCTGGATCTCTGGATTCTGTAGCTCTGGGGGACCCCTCTGACCATCCCACTCCTCAGATGGGAAACCAAGGCCAAAGTCCAAGCCCCACGGTGGGACTTTCAGCTGCTGAGGCTTAGACAACTTTGAGGCCACTCAGGATCAGGCCACCCAGGTCCAGAGAAGGAAAAAAAGAGAATAAAGATGGAAAAGGGAGGGAGGAGAGGAGGAAAAGAAAAAAGATGTGTGGCTGGAGTCCACCAGGGGCAAAGCCCCTTACAGTAGAGATGGCCCCACTCTAAGGCTCTGGGACCCTCCCCTGGCTGTCACTTGCCTTGCACCCCGTAGCAGGGACCCTTCCTTTTTCCAATCTGGTGGGCCCTGTCACATCCCTCTTCCTGTCCGTGAGGATTGCAGGACCACCCAGTCCTCAGAAAGAAGGTTCTTTGCCCAGCATTTCCTCACATGCTTTCTGTCCCCACCGTGAGGCACCTGCCCCGCCCTGCGTGGTCCATCTTCTTGGCCCCTCCGCACATTCGGGCTCCCTGCCCTTTCCATCCCACCTGAGCCTCCAGGCCCAGCCCAGTGACCTTCTGCCAGTCTAACTCCACCCCCCTCCCTACCCACCTTCTCTTCCTCCTGCCCACAGATCCTCAGTACTCAGCGCATTAGGCCTTGAAATTTGTATTTGTCTGGGGGAACATGTTACCTCTGGGAGCACTTAGGCTGCCCGTATTCCTGGGCTGGGAGCTTCCTGAGAGGAGGAATGTGCCTTGTGCAGCTTAGCCCCTCAGAGCTCCACATAACGCCAGGCACAGAGTGGTCACATTTGTCAACCCTACCCAAGGCCCTGTCACCACAATGTCCTGTGCTGCAGTGGGCAGGGAGGAAAGGAGGTTCCCCTCTAAAGTGCCCCTTGTGACTCTGTGCCTACAGCTCAGCAGCTACAGCGCTGGCTATATACACCGGGGCTGGCAGGTTTGAACCTGGCCAGGGCCTGCTAAACAACAATGACAATTACAACAAAAAAATAGCCGGGCTTTATGGCAGGCACCTATAGTCCCAACTACTTGAGAGGATGAGGCAAGAGAATCGTTTAAGCCCAAGAGTTGGAGGCTGCTGTGAGCTGTGATGCCACAGCACTCTACCAAGGGTGACATAATGAGATCTGTCTCAAAAATAAATAAATAAACAAATAAAGTGCCCCCTCCCCAGTCTGGGGGCCCCTTAGAAAGCCTGTCCTCACGTTTCTGGGGCAGGGACACCTTCTTTGCTAGAGACATGCCTGAGAAAACTGAGGCCCAGTTTTCAGAAAACTCAGCCTCCTGGCTGAGTCCTGGTCACTCTTTCTCCCTGATCCCAGAGACCAGATCTGCAATCAGGACCCCTTAGGAAGCCATCATTATAGTCATTTCGCAAGCATTTATTGAGCGCCTACTTTGTGGCAATCACTTTGCTGGGAGCAGGAGATTCCACGGGGACTGAGACATGCAGGGCCTTTGCACTCACATGGCCTCCCTTCCAGAGGCATTGTCAGATGATGAATTAAAAGTCAATCACCAGAAAATAACAGCGTGGGTCAATGAGCACTATGGTGGTCAGGGAGGGCCTCTGAGGAAGGGACATTTGGGCTGAGCTATTGCAGGGGCTGAGATGTTAAGAGAAGGGCTATCCAGGACGTGCAAAGGCCCCGGGGGAGGATGGGGCTTGTTGAGTTCTAGAAACCATAGGGAGTCCAGGTTTAGGTGGGGAGAGAGCAAGAGAGATGGGGCCTAAGGTGGGATCAGGAAGAGAAGCAGGATCACCCACATCATCTTGGATGCTGTGGCCCCATGCCCAGTGGGAAGCAGCCATTTCTGAGAGAAAAGGGTCTGTTGTGGAGAACCTGAGGGGAGCTAAGCCCTGAAGATGGGACAGGTTATGATCCCTGGTGTTGGGTGAGTCCTAAAGATGGGCAGGAAAATAACCAGCTATGTATCTGCCATGCTTGAACCTCTGGGCTCAGGGAGGACAGTTATACACCTCCTCACCCTCCCAGCACCCTCAGATTGATGCCAACCAAGCATCCTCTTCCTAGCAAAGCCCCCTCCCCCAGCCCCCACCCACTTGATTTTATGCCTGCAAATCCAGCTTCCCCCAAGCCCCTTCCCACACTTCCTTCCTCTAACTCCACCTCTTGCAACACCTTCGATCCCCTTCACTGAAATTCAGCCCCCTCTGAGGGAGAACCTGGAGATTCCAGGATACCCTATGCCTCACTCAGCCTGGACCCCTTCTCTGCAGGGACCCAGGACGTGGGTTATGCTGGAGGCTTGGATCATCGTGGACAACTGTACACTCAAGGCAGAACCATGGGGGATTTGCAGGTGTGTTCTCCTGGCATCTGCAGGGTCCCTATCTGGAGGCTCTGGGGACTGGGCCCTGGCCTTCTACCCTTATGGAGGTTTGGGCACCTCCTCACAACCCAGCTTTGATGGCCACTTCCCACAGGAGGATTATGAAGAAGGGCTGGAAGATATTCTAGAGCAGGATGAATATGAAGAACCAAGTGTCTCCGTGTCCCAAATGGAGGAACCAGAAGGTGAGCTCTCCTGCCTCCTTCTGCCAGGATGCTGCTGAGCCCTGGACAGTAACATAGGGGACCATGTCCTCTCTCCTTCTCTACAACCTTCCCCCCCCCCCCCCAGCTCCTCCACCAGTTCTCCCGGCAATTCTGATTGATGAAGGATAAACAGTGTTTTGTTTGAAATGATCACAGGAGGCAGTGGGAGTGGGGGGTGGGGGTGGGGGAGCAGGGCAGTCACCTGTCACAGTGCCCCTTCCATGTGTGAGAGGGCAAACAGGCTTCTCTGGGACCAGGACATAAGCCCACGTGCCACCTTCTGCCATCTAATGCTGACTTCCAGGCCAGGCACTGGGCCTATTCTTGGGGCCTATGGGGACCTCACTGTGCAGAAAGGCATCAAGAACCAGCATCACCTTCTTTGGCTTGTCCAAGGTCTTAGGTGGGGAGCCCCAGGCAGGGACCTGTTTACTGTCAACAGGACTTAAGTGCTGGTGATTGGTATAGAAGTTAAGAGGCCCCTCTGGGAAATGAGGACTGGGGGTGGGGGTGAAATATAAGAGGATACCCCCACTCTAGTGCCTGAGCTCAGCTTAGAGGCAGTGAGAAGCTACTGGGCTGACAAGCTTGTTGAGGCAGGTGGGCAGGTAGAACGTGGGAAGGGAGTCTAGCCCCAGAGGTGGCAGAGGAAGGAGGCATCTCTGGGACGGTCCTGAAAATCGCCATTCAGGACTTGGCAATTGCCTTGTAGAGATCCCCTCCCTTCAAAACTAAGGGCCAGGCCTCCAGCTGCGTCTGAGGGGTCCTCAACAAGGCTCAGATAGAGGGTGCCAGGTTGGGCCCAGGAGAGGTATGGGGATCCATACCCCACTGGGGTACTAGAGGCCCAACCCAGGGCCAGCAGGAGGGAGCAGGGCATCCACCATGTCTGGGCCTCTGGGCTCAGAGCAAGTGCTTACAGAAGGGCCTCAGGGGCATTGTTAGGGGTGACACTAACCAGCCATTGGGTTTTCAGCTCACCTCACTGAGCCAACTGCCCCAGACTACGCCACCACATCACAGCCGGGCACCCACGAGGTGAGGACCCACTGTTCTACCAGGGGAAGGGAGGAGCAAAGGGGCAGAGGCAGCTTCAGACTGGGGAAGACACTGCAAACAGGCAAACAAGGAATGGGGGTCCCAGGAATGAGGTGGGAGGGAAGGGGACACTCCCACTAATAGGGAGACCTAGGCCCCCTGGGGAGTTCCCTGGGCAGAGATAACTCAACTGCTGAGGCTGAGTCCATAGGCCCTCGGGCCCTGGCTCAGCTGTCAGGTGCTCACTGGGGAAGCACAGCATTAAATACATGCTCTGCTCTGCCTGGCCCCGGTCCCTGCTGGGCGCCAGACTGTCTAGCTCTTTAGGAATTTGGGTTGGCCCTCAGCTATGGCCCTGGGAGTGGCCACCTGGCCCCAAGACATGCTGAGACACACATCTACTCAACAATCTTGGAGGCAGGAGACTGACCCAATGAATCCCCCCAGGCCCCTGTAGCCTCAACCACTGGCCCCCAGCTTCCCATGCCTTTCCCACCCCAGTGGCCACTGCAGCACCCCTTTTGGTCTAGAGGTTCTCCAAATGCCTTGAGAAATGGGGTGAGGCCTGGTCAGGAGGTTGGGACCCTCAAGATCTCAGGATAAGGTCTGCCCCGGCCCTCCAGGGCCCACAGCTTCTTACAAGCCTCTCTCCAGAGCTGCTGAGAGCCCAATATGCCTTGGGTCCCTGGTCTCCCCATGGCCACACTGGGTAGACTAACTCAGACTGGTGGGGCTGTAGGTCTATGTGGAGCTGCAGGAGCTGGTTATGGACCAGAACCAGGAGCTGCGATGGATGGAGGTGGCACACTGGGTGCGACTGGAGGAGAATCTGGGGGAGGATGGGGTCTGGGGCCACCCACACCTACCTTACCTCACCTTCTGGAGCCTCCTGGAGCTTCAGAAAGTCTTTGTCAAGGGTGAGTCCCCTGTGCCCTCTGGGACCGCTTTGTGTGAGGCTTGTTGACTGTGGGCCAGCCACCCAGCTCTTCCCTCCACTGCGTATAGGTACTATTCTCCTGGACCTACAAGAGAACTCTCTGGCCGGAGTGGCCAACCAACTGCTGGACAGGTTTATCTACGAGGAGCAGATCAGGCCTCAGGACCGAGAAGGGCTGCTCCGGGCCCTACTGCTCAAACACAGGTGCCCCTGCCTGCTGCATCTAAATTCCACACCCAGTGGGCCCACTTCTGTATCCCCCCACCCCAAGATCTTCCCTAGGGTCCAGACTCCCCATTAGGCAGGGGCCCACTTTTCCTCTTTTATGGATCCCACCTCTCACACCTTGAAAAGGGTGGCCATGTTTCATGCTCCGAGTTGGGAGCTGCTGGTCTGCAGGAAGACAAGACAGCCCTTTCTTCAATTCATTCTTGATCCCACCTAGTCATTCCAGACAGATGCCACCCACTTACATCCACAACATCCTTTGAAAGGGGGCTCTGATTCTTCTACTTTAAGGTTGCTCTGTTCTGTTCTGAGAAGTCCCACTTGATGTCCACCCTTGATCTCTCATACCACTGATAGCCCAGCCTGAACAGCTTGCTCAGCCCATGTCCCCTGTATGTTCTGCAGCCATGCTGGAGAGCTAGAGGCCCTGGGGGGTGTGAAGCCTGCAGTCTTGCAACGCTCTGGGGACCCTTCACAGCCACTGCTCCCACAACAACCCTCGCTAGAGACACAGCTCTTCTGTCATCAGGTGAGGCTGTGACAGGGATGTGTAGGGAGAACTGGAAAGCCTCCAACTTGAACATGGTTAGAAGTAAGAGTGGGAAGGGGAGGAGGAGGGCTGGATTCTCAGGTCTCCTGGGCTGGGAGTGGCTTGGGGACACTCTTCACCACCCTCCTTCTCACAGGGAGATGGGGGCACTGAAGGGCACTCACCATCTGGAATTCTGGGAAAGATTCCACCAGATTCAGAGGCCTCCCTGGTGCTAGTGGGTAAGAACTGGTATCTTTACCCCTAGCCCTCCCCACTCCTGCTTCTGCCTCATGTCATGGCCCAGCCTGTCCTTCCCTAGCCCAGACCCCTGCAGCTCCTCTCCTGAGTACTCCAGCCCCCACCCCTTTAGCTTGGCCTGACTCCTTCGTTCTTCCCAACAGGCCGTGTCGCCTTCCTGGAGCGGCCTGTGCTGGGCTTCGTGCGGCTACAGGAGGCCACATTGCTGGAGGCCGTGGAGCAGCCAGTGCCTGTTCGTTTCCTCTTTGTGTTGCTGGGACCCGAGGCCCCCCACACTGACTACACCCAGCTCGGCCGGGCTGCTGCGACCCTCATGTCAGAGAGGGTGAGGAGGGGCCAGGAGGGCTGCGGGAGCCCAGGAGCTGGGTGGTGGTTGAAGCCCACTCTCCACCCTGGACCAGCCTGGGTCACTTTAGGTCCACTAGTTTGACCTATTCAGTCTAATTCAGGTACTTCGATCCCACCTGGCCAGGGAAGTCCATGTATGTATAGTCTGGCTCTGACCTGGCTGGTCTCATCTGGACTCCTCTGTCCTAATTCTACCTGCTTAGGTCTAACTTTGTCTGGCCTTGTCTCTCCAGTTCCATCTGTTCTGCCTAACCCATCTGGTAGGGGAGGAAAGGGTGGCATGCTCCTCCTTGCCCCATCTAGAGCCCCTTTCTGTCTCCCCAAAGCCTTTTCTTAGTGTGGAGTAGGGCAGGAGAGGGGCAGAAAACCCAATTCCCAGCATAAAGATGAGAGGGTTCTGGCTCCTGTAGGCCCTGGCTGTGGACACCTGGATCCTTCTGCTTGGCAGATCTGGTGGCTGGCCTGACCTTCTCTTCTGCCCCCAGGTGTTTCGCACAGATGCCTACCTCGCCCAGGGGCGGGGAGAGCTGGTGGACTCCTTGAACAGCTTTCTGGATAGCAGCCTAGTGCTGCCTCCCACGGATGTCCCCTCGGAGCAGGCCCTGAGGAGTTTGGTGCCCGTGCAGAAAGAGCTGCTCCGGAAGCGCTACCTACCCAGCCCTGCCAAGCCCGACCCCAGCTTCTATAAGGGCCTAGGTACCTGCCCTGCCCAGCCACGGCTTTCTGACCCCACAGATCCTCAGACATCCCAGCACAGCCTCCATCTTCCCGCCAAATAGCCCTCTGTCACCACTCCCTGTGCCAATGCCTGCTGGCTTCCTTAGCCACAAGTTCCCATCAGACAATCCCCCTCACCTTCTCTTCCCTCCTCTCCCATGGCTCCCTTGCTGCTGTCCCTAACCATGCTCCTGTTCTCCACCATAGACTTGAATGGGGGATCAGGGGTCCCTGGAGGCCCAGATGACCCCCTACAGCGGACAGGCTGGCTCTTTGGGGGCCTGGTGCGTGATGTCCGGCGCCGGTACCCCTATTACCTGAGTGATATCACAGATGCGCTGAGCCCCCAGGTCCTGGCTGCTGTCATCTTCATCTACTTTGCTGCCCTGTCACCTGCCATCACTTTCGGTGGCCTCCTGGGTCAGTGCCAACACCTGTCTCCCTAACTTTCACTTCAGAGCCTCTGGCCTTTGCCTTGGCCCTGACTTCTGACTTTTGGACCCCTGCAACAGCCTACCCATGACTTACACTATTGGCCTCTGGAAATAACCTCCTTATCTTGATCCCACTGTGACCTCTACCCACAGGAGAAAAGACCAGAAACCAGATGGGCGTGTCGGAACTGCTCATCTCTACTGCGGCGCAGGGCATCCTCTTCGCCCTGCTGGCAGCCCAGCCCCTGCTTGTGCTTGGCTTCTCAGGCCCCCTGCTTGTGTTTGAGGAAGCTTTCTTCTCGGTAACTCTGGCCTGGCCCCTGTCTGCCCCTGTAACTGACCCCAGGCCCCACCTGCCTGGTGCCTGAGGCCCCAACTGACCTCACTCCCTCTGACTGCCCTGCAGTTCTGTGAGAGCAACGGCCTGGAGTATATCGTGGGCCGAGCCTGGATTGGCTTCTGGCTTATCCTGCTGGTGGTGCTGGTGGTGGCCTTTGAGGGCAGCTTCCTGGTCCGCTTCATCTCCCGCTACACTCAGGAGATCTTTTCCTTCCTCATCTCCCTCATCTTCATCTACGAGACCTTCTACAAGCTGATCAAGGTGGGGCCCCCGTGGATGTGAAGGCACCTGTGAGACTATGTATAAGACCATGTGGCTATGTGTGTCATTTCATTCATTGGTACAGCATTTATGTGGCCTTGTTTCCACCTAGGTACATAACTGTGTGACTGTGGGAACGCATGTGTCTGTGTATTGTCATATGTCTGTACATAGGAATGTGCTGCTGTGTTGACTGACCACATATGTGTTGACACCAGCTGCCTGTGGCCCCAGTATTCTTGCCCTGACTGTGCAGAGTGACTGTGTATGACAGTGCACCTGTGTGCATGTGGCCAGTTCATGATGACACATGACGTGACCTATAGGCAAGTTGTGAGAAACTGGGCATGGGACAGTGCATGTATAGCAAGGGCAGCGGGGATTCTAGAGGTTCTGAAGTCCCTCACTCCCCCTCCTGCACTTGTCCTCATAAACCTCAGGGCCTGCAGACTGAGTGCCCTGCCCCTTAGCTTACCTCTGTCATCTCAAGTTGCCTCCAAATCTGCATTTTATATGGAGGAAGGGTGGAGGGGCGTTCTGAGTCCAGGTCTTTTAGGCTCTTTTAAAAAAACTTCCTTGGCAATTATTTCCTGTCCTCTCAGGCCCTCTATGCACACATATGCATTCATTGCCTCTGTGGCCCATCCCACCCAAGTCTAGCTTAGTCTTCATGCCTGAAAACCATACCGTAGAATCCCATTATTCCTCTGTTACCATGTCGGTTGAGGAAGATGGATGGGTGGATGAATGAATGGATGGATGATGGCTGGTTGGATGGATGGATGATGGCTGGCTGACTGACTGGATGATGGGTGGACAGGATGGGCAGTGTTGGGTAGATGTAGCTGATACTTGCCAGCCTCAGCCGAAGATGGAAGGAAACAGGATACTTTGGTTTTCTGCTTCAGATTTTCCAGGACCACCCACTGCAGAAGGCTTATGACCCCAATGTGTTGATGCTACCCAAACCTCAGGGCCCCCTGCCCAACACGGCCCTCCTCTCCCTTGTGCTCATGGCCGGCACCTTCTTCTTTGCCATGATGTTGCGCAAGTTCAAGAACAGTTCCTACTTCCCTGGCAAGGTCAGCATACTCTCCCCACTCATCCTTGCCTACACTGCTCTATTTCAGTCCAAATCCCTCACTCCAGCTTTCCCAGTGCCCTTAGTTCCCCGTCTTTTCCCAGATTTCTGTTTCCAATTCCAAGCCTCTCTAAGCTCTTCCTTATGCAGGGTTTCACTCTGCATGCGAATCTGTCTCCCTTTCTGGGCACACCTAGACTGAGAACCCACTGGTGAATGGATGGTTCTTGGGGGTGAAGAAGCTGTGGGGCCAGCGCTGGGGATGGGGCTGGGGCTGGGAAAGAATAAAGGAGACTGGTGTAGTCGCATGCAGGGCAGAGAAGTAGATGCTGTTGCGTCCCCTGGGAAGAGCATGCCCCTAGGTGAATGTGGGGGCAGGGCAGAGGAGCAGGGAGGCAGGAGGAGAGTAACCACTGACCACTTGTTCTTTCATCTGGCTCCAGCTGCGTCGGATCATTGGGGACTTTGGGGTCCCCATCTCCATCCTGATCATGGTTCTGGTGGATTTCTTCATTGAGGATACCTACACCCAGGTGACCCCTCCTCCCAGTGATCAGAAACATGACTGCCTCTAGGTCCTCATTTCTTTCCGCCAGCACGCCTCCTCCCTAGAACAGCTATCCCCAACCTGAAGCCAGCTAGGACTACCTCTACCCCATCCCTGCCACCCCCCCACCCCAAGAGCTCCATGTTCTTCCCCTCACAGGACCCCTCTGGCCAAAGCAAGGGGTTGGGTTAGATCAATCCCTTTATTCCTTAAACCAGGGGAGCAGGAAAAAGTCTCTTTTGGAACCAGACAGATTTGGGCACGAATCTCAGCTCTGCCACTAAATAGCTGTGGGATGTGGGGCAAGCTGCATAACCTCTCTGATCTTCTTTCCTCATCTATAAAGTTAGGAATGAGCAGATGGTGTAAAGGGATTAGTGCAGTGGCTGGGTTCAGAGTAGGTGCTCAATATAAGTTAAGTGTCCCCAAGTGCCCCCACTCAACTCCCTGACACCCAGGACCCTGGCTCCCCATGCCCCTGGTGTTCTCACCAGCTGCTCCCTCCCACAGAAACTCGCAGTGCCGGATGGCCTCAAGGTGTCCAACTCCTCTGCCCGTGGCTGGGTCATCCACCCACTGGGCTTATTTTCTCCCTTCCCCATCTGGATGATGTTTGCCTCCGCCCTGCCTGCTCTGCTGGTCTTCATCCTCATATTCCTTGAGTCTCAGATCACCACGTAAGAGACAGGGTTGGGGCCAGGCCTGGGAGGGTCAGAGGCAGGGAAGAGGGTAGGTTTTAGGGAGGCAAGAGACTGAGGACTGTAAGCTAGTGTCAGCAGGACATGCAGCTTTCCCACCTAGCAGAAGGGATGAGTGTCAGGGGCAGGTTTTGTGGGATCTGAAGTTGTATAACTTGGACAGCACTTTTTAAGAAAAAGCAAAATGAGGTTGAGTGTGGTAGCTTACGTCAGTAATCCCAGCACTTTAGGAGGCCAAGGCAGGAGAATTGCTTGAGCTTAGAAATTTGAGAACAGCCTGGACAACAGAGTGAGACTCTGTCTCCACAAAAAATTTAAAAATTAACTGGGCATCATGGCACACACCTGAAGTCCCAGCTACTCAGAAAGAGGATCGCTTGAGCCCAGGAGTTTGAGTTTGCAGTGAGATATGATGACACCACTGCACTCCAGCCTGGGTCACAAAGCAAGACCCTGTTTCAAAAAAACAAAAAAAAAAGGAATGCAAACAAGAGCTATAAGATTAGGAGCTGGATCTTGGAAGGGACCTGCAGAAGCAAAGATCTTTTTTTCTTTTTTCTTTTTTTTTTTGAGACAAAGTCTCACTTTGTCACCCCCAGTAGAGTGCCATGGTGTCACAGCCCACAGCAACCTCAGACTCTTGGGCTCAAGCAATTCTCTTGCCTCAGCCTCCCAAATAGCTGGGACTACAGGCGCCAGCACAATGCCCAGTTATTTTTAGAAACAAGGTCTCGCTCTAGCTCAGGCTGGTCTTGAACTTGTGAGCTCAGGTAATCTACCTGCCTTGGCCTCCCAGAGTGCTGGGATTACAGGTGTGAGCCACCTCACCCGGCCTCAGAAGCAAAGATTTTAAAGCTTGAGCTTCATTAGCCAATGACTCCCCTGTGGATGTTCTCTAGACATTTCTGTTCTTAGAGTCCGCATTCTCATGACACAGTGCGAGGAACTCACAGAGGGGGGAGCACAGAAGAGAGAACTGAGGTGTGAGGCACCTGAGTGTGGAGGAGGAAGGGTGGGGCTGAGGAGAGTCCCCACTTACCCCTAACCTCTATCCCCCTGCCAGGCTGATAATCAGCAAACCTGAGCGCAAGATGATCAAGGGCTCTGGCTTCCACATGGACCTGCTGCTGGTCGTGGGCATGGGCGGGGTGGCTGCCCTCTTTGGGATGCCCTGGCTCAGCGCCACCACAGTGCGTTCTGTCACCCATGCTAATGCCCTTACTGTCATGAGCAAGGTCAGCACCCCAGGAGCTGCAGCCCAGATCCAGGAGGTCAAGGAACAACGGATCAGTGGGCTCCTGGTCTCTGTGCTTGTGGGTGAGTGATAGCCAGCACCCTCCCCACCTTCCTGCCCTGTCCTTAAGAGTCCAATGCCCCCCAGCCCTGCCCATGCTGCAGCCAGGTCCCCACACACCCGTTACCCGAGGATGAAATCCTGAAGGAAATGTCAAAGCATTTGGGAGGAGAATCAGAGCAGGGGAGGAAGGGGACATCTCTTCTGGGGCCTTCTCTAGGCCAGGCTCTGCCTTCTGAACTTGTCCAACAGAAGTTCAATGGACTGTGGGTTCCAGCCCTGTCCTGCTGTTAACTTGACATCCTCCTCATTCATGGGTCTCAGTTTCCCTATCTGCACAATTAGATGCCCCCAGTTCTCTTCCAGCTCAGCTGCTCTATGCTAATGCAAGGGGCACAGTCTTAGAGGTGTGGGGGTGGAAGACAGAAGGGTCACTGGGTTGATCTCTGTTCTAGAGCAGCCAAGAACCCAGCTCAGTCCAACATAGGCAGTGCTGTAGTCATTGATGGAGGGTCAGGAAACTGCTTAAAGGAGGTAAAATTGATGTTACTTAGAGGAGGGTTTAGATTCGGATAGATGAAGGATGGTGGTGGGGTTCTGGACTGGAGTGAGGGGAAATGTGTTTCTCTTATCTCTGTGACTCCTACTAGGTTAAGGAAGTGGGCTTAAGTCAAGCAGGCTGGAGTTTGACTCCCTGCTAGCTGTGTGGCCTTAGGTGGGTTGTTCACCACTCTGAGCCTCTTGCCTCATCTGTGAAATGGGGGTAAAGTGTATTAAGAGGACACATAGAAAAGGCACCACACATCACCTGGGTTTTCTTCCTGAGTCCCAGAGAGGGTCCTGGCCTCGCTGGCACAGGGCCTCTGGGCACCCGGGGCTGAGTGTGTATGACGCCCACACAGGCCTGTCCATTCTCATGGAGCCCATCCTGTCACGCATCCCCCTGGCTGTGCTGTTTGGCATCTTCCTCTACATGGGCGTCACATCCCTCAGTGGCATCCAGCTCTTTGACCGCATCTTGCTTCTGCTCAAGCCACCCAAGTACCACCCGGATGTGCCCTACGTTAAGCGGGTACAGGGCCCTCTGCTGCCCAGCTGGCATGGGGGTAGGGGTGGGATAGGTGGATGCTGGGGTAGGCAGGCGCTGACCCTAGCCTCTGCCTGCAGGTGGTGACCTGGCGTATGCACCTGTTCACGGGCATCCAGATCGTCTGCCTGGTAGTGCTGTGGGTGGTGAAGTCCACACCCGCCTCCCTTGCCCTGCCCTTCGTCCTCATCCTCACTGTGCCCCTGCGACGCTACCTGCTGCCTCTCATTTTCCGGAATCTGGAGCTGCAGTGTGTGAGTGGCTGCCTCGGCTTGGGGCACAGGAGTGGGATAATGTGAGGGGTGCATCTCAGAACTAGGGCAGGCAGGACAGCATCACGGGTACAGTCCAGGTCTGGAGCTTGTGATGGGTCTCGGCCTTCTACATCCTAGCATATAAACCAGAGCCAGTGGCCTCACTTCCCTGCAGCCCTGTAAAGGTTTTGCTCACCTGTAAAGGTAGTAATGATGATGGGGCTGGTGAAAGTATTAAGACACATACAGGAGTAGCTGTGCCAGCCCTTGAGCAGCTAGTCCTGTAGTCTTCCAAATTATTTGGAACAGAGTTGCTCCTCTATTAGAATTCTTCCACAACATGACACAGGTCACTGTGCAGCTGACTTGGTGAAGGGGTCCCTTGGGTACCATCTTTGGGCCCTCCCCTGCTGGGATACCAAGTTCCCTGGGGCTCCTCCCTCTTTGGCAATCTAGACCAATCCTAGGGGCCATGGGGACAGAACAGGACTTGCCCAGGGTTCAAAGACAGCAGAACTTCTCCCACATCCACAGGTGCCTCTAAGCACCCAACAAGGGCTCATCTGCCTCCAAGGCCTCTCAGCCCTCTCCTTTCTTCTTCTCCCCTCCAGCTGGATGCAGATGATGCCAAGCTGACCTTTGATGAGGAGGAAGGTCGGGATGAATATGACGAAGTGGCTATGCCCGTGTGAGGGGCAGGCTCTCATTCCACTTCTTCACCCTCCCAGGAAAAGCCAAAGTTCATGGGCATCTCATGGCCTCCAGGCTCCTCCTGGGGTAGCAGCTGAGGCCCCAGGGCTGTGGGTGGGGAAGGAAGGGGTGCCTGGGAAAGGACAGATTAGCTTTCCTGGCTGGAGATGGCTGATGGGGCCCATATTAGGGGATCTGCTCCACTGTCTCTCCTGTTGCCACACTGCCACAGATGGTCCCCTGCTGGAAGACTTGGATCTGAGCCCCACCTCTTCATGGCACAGATAGGGGCAGAAACAAAGAGAGGAGGTAGGGGTGGTGATGCTAGTTGTGTGACCTTGACCAAGTGCCTTGACCTTTCCAGCCTCTACTTCCTCTTCTGTAAAATGGGTATATTGATAGTAATACCCATGTTACAGGATAGTAGCCACCATTCTTCTTTCAGCCTGCCTAAGGCCACAAGACCTCCCTAGTAGTGTAGCTGGAATTTGAGCCAGGCCTTCTGACTTTGAGGTCAGAGCTCTGTCCTCTGCAGTTACCCAGAACTGGCCCTGCTGACTCCCCCCTCCACCCTGAGACTCTCTTCTCTGGGGCCAGAGAGAGGTGTCCTGGTGAGGGCAGGGTGCAGGTGAGGATCTAAGAGGTCTGGAACTCAGAGCTCCTAAGTGCTTGCTCCCTACCTTCAAGTGTTCATTAATTCACTCATTCATTCTTTCCACAAACATTTACTGAGATCTCTGAATCCTGTGGACACAGAGAAGACTGAGACAAGACCCTGCTCTGGGGTTGGGTGGAAGGCAAGGCACAGTAAGTCTGTTCTAGATTTACATGGGGGGTGGGAGGAAGGCAGAAAGGTAGGGCTGAGACAGAATGTGGGAGGGGAGGAAGGTTTGTAATTTATTGTGCATTTTCTAAGAGCTTTCTTCATACTTTGGCTTCAAACATCCCCAAACCTCCCATTTGAGACTCAGTGTCCCTAAACCCATCTAAATTGAATCTTAGGGAGAACCCAGATTTGACTAATTGGGGTAGGAGACAGTGGGCTCTTCAGAATATGGGCAAATCTATTTTTTTATAAAACAAAAATACAAAAAGAGTTGAAAGAACTGGAAGTGGTGGTGGTAGGGGAAATGAATATCAAGGAGTGACCAAAGCATTTGGGAGGGACATAGACTCCTAGTGTGAGAGGACTCCAGCCCGAAATGAAGTGCTACTGTTAGTAACTCCCTGGCTAGCTCAGTCAATGGAAGGCTCCTACAGGGAATCCCTGAATGCTGACACCCACCTCCCACCACTTCACCATTCTATGCCTCAGTTTCCTCTTCTGGAAATGGGAACAATAATGGTACCTACCTTGTAGGGTTCTTATAAGGATAAATGAGACAGCGCAAGTCAAGCCCTTGCTTGTGCAGAGCCTGCCTCAGAGGGAGAAATGCTAGTATTGTTATTCTGATGGCAATAACACACATACACACATCCTGCCCCTCCTGCCCCCTGCTTCTTGAATATTGCTAAGGAAAAAAAATCACCCACTCTGCTAGTGTCCTTCCCCTCCACACTTGGGGACACTTGGGAATAGTTTTTTTTGGGGGGGGATAGTTTTTGCCAATAAATATGTCTGTGTTGGAGTGGCTGCCTTGCTTAATTCCCCTTCCCAGAGCTGGGGGCCCAGGAGTCTTGGCTGGACTAGGCGGACATGATGTGCCTGGTGTGGAGGCAGTGGAAGGCTACAGCATACAGCAAGGACAGCCAGGCTGGGGGGTGGCCCTGAGCCCTAGGTGGAGGGGACCAGCACACAGAGACTGGGTGGGAGAGCAAGAAGAGATGAGTGGAAATTCTTCTGAATAAGCTAGACCTGTAGGAGTGGGGAGGGTCTGTAACAGGACTTTGTCCCCTTCCCCTCATAGCTGAGGACCTCAGGTCCCTTTGAATCAGTCAGTACCTTATCTCGAATTAAAAAGCTGGAAAGGGCGGTGCCTGTGGCTCAAGGAGTAGGGTGCCGGTCCCACATAACCCATATACCGGGGATGGTGGGTTCAACCCCGGCCCTGGCCAAAACTGGAAAAAAAGAAAAAGCTGGAAAACACTTTCAACATAAATCCCTGGAGAACGGGCGGCACCTGTGGCTCAGTGAGTGGGGCGCCAGCCCCATACACCAAGGGTGGCAGGTTCAAACCCAGCCCCAGCCCAACTGCAACAACAAAAAAATAGGCAGGCGTTGTGGCAGGCGCCTGTAGTCCCAGTTGCTCGGGAGGCTGAGGCAAGAGAATCGCATAAGCCCAAGAGCTGAAGGTTGCTGTGAGCTGTATGACACCACGGCACTCTACCTGTAAAGTGAGACTCTGTCTCTACAAAAAAAAAAAGAAATCCCTGGAGAACAAGAGGCCCAGAGAGGGAACGTGGCTTGTCTCAGGTCACATAGGAACAGCATCTCTTGTTCAGCTTTCCACTTGTCCTCACCCTAGTCCCGACTGAAGGGTCTATGCTTCCCCCACCCACTTCCAGAATTCTAGGAAGCTACTATGCCGGGTGTCACCCACCCCAAAAGGAGGGGGCTAGGATTGGATGTGATTTCTCCCTGCCCTCCCCAGACTTCCAGAGAGAGGTCAGCTTCAGGCTAGGCCGCCCAGCTTCCTTCCCAGTATCTATATTTACTTGCTGCTTGTCCCCAGCTGACCCTCCCAGACCTGCGAGGCAGCAGCCAAAGGGCCAGAGGGAAGAGCTCCCTCTGTTCCAGGGAGATCAGGCCCAGTGTTCACCTCCCACATATAGCAGCTGCAAGTCCCCACAGCATTGGCCCTGTCCCAGGGCTTGCCAGGGCCACCATTCCTGCCTCCTTGTACCCAGAAGTTGGGCTATGAGACAGGCCTGCAGAGGGCTCAGGCCAAGAGTGTTCCTAACACCCCTCCACAGGCGGAATGGGTGGGCCTGGGCAAGCAAGTCCCCTCTCTGGGCCTCAGTTTTCTGCTGGGCCAATTCTTTCTTGCAGATCCTTCCTATCTCCTGAGGGAGGAACCAGTTTATCACAAGTGGACATGGGGAACAGGTCCTGCCTCGACCTGGCAGATAAATTTCTGCCCCTACCCAATGCTTAAATCTTTTCTCCAAGCTTTTAATCTCAATTCTGAAACTGTAGCAGGAGCTCTGGGCAGTGGAGGAGGCTGCAACTCTGGCCAGAATCCTCAGGGATTGGCTCGGCACCTTTAGCACAGTGGTTACTGTGCCAGCCACATACACCAAGGATGGCAGGTTCGAACCCGGCCTGGGCCAGCTAAACAACAATGACAACTGCAACCACAACAACAACAACAAAAAAATGGCCAGGCATTGTGGCAGGCACCATAGTCCCAGTTACTTGGGAGGCTGAGGTCAGAAAATCTCTTAAGCCCAAGAGTTAGAGATTGCTGTGAGCTGTGACACCATAGCACTCTACCAAGAGCGACACAGTGAGACTCTGTCTCAAGAAAAAAAAAAAAAAAAGAATCCTTAGGGATTGCTCCTCCTGGAGGCTGGGGAACCTGCAGCAGTGCCACTAATCTAACAATGGGGACACTCAGGCACAGCCTAGAACTGGGAAATAAGAATCTGCATTTTAGGCCTGGCAAAGTAGCGCATGCCTATAATCCTAGTATTCTGAGAGGCCAAGGCAGGAGGATCACTTGAGTTCAGGAGTTCGAGACCAGCCTGAGCAAGATGAGACCGCCATCTCTACCAAAAATAGAAAAATTAGCCAGGTGTCATGACAGTCACCTATCGTGTCCCAGCTACTCAGGAAGCTGAGGCGGGAGAATTGCTTGAGCCCAGGAGTTGAGGAGGCTGAGGTCACAGCATTCTAGCCTGGGGCAACAGAGTGAGACACTGTCTCAAAAAAGAAAAAAGAACCAGCATTTTGACCAGACCCCCAGGTGACCTACATGCATGAACCAGCTGGGAAGGCCTTAAGAAAAGAGAGGACCTCTGCCCCACCCATCCCACTCCTCCCACCCATTTAGAGAAGATTCTGGAACCTTCCTCATGGGTGGTTGGGGTGGGATAACAGGGCACATAGGGGTCTGCTGAGCCACAGCCTGGCTAATCCTTCTTGTTCTGGACTTCAGATCCCAAACAGCTTGGGCTGGGAAAGTTTTAGGGAAATGTGAAGGCCTCAGGAATCCGCTAGGACCCAACTTTCTGCCTGGCCTGAGAACTCACTCCCCCTCACTTCCTACCCCTCACGTAGGCCCCTAACTCACACAGTCCCTGGGTTTTATTTTTATTTATTTATTTATTTTTGGAGACAGAGTTTTACTATGTTGCCCTCGGTAGAGTGCCGCGTGGCGTCACAGCTCACAGCAACCTCTAACTCTTGGGCTTAAGTGATTCTCTTGCTTCAGACTCCCAAGTAGCTGAGACTACAGGTGCCCACCACAACGCCTGGCTATTTTGTTTGTTTGTTTTGTTTTGTTTTTAGAGACAGATTCTCACTTTATCACCTTTGGTAGAGAGCTATGACATCACAGCTCACAGAAACCTCCTACTCCTGGGTTCAAGCGATTTTCTTGCCTCAGCATCCCGAGTAGCTGAGAATACAGGTGCCTGCCACAACGCCCAGCTATTTCTTTTGTTGCAGTTTGGCCAGGGCTGGGTTTGAACCCATCACCATTGGTATATGGGGCCAGTGCCCTGCTCACTGAGCCACAGGCACCGCCCTGCTATTTTTTTGTTGTTGTTGTAGTTGTCATTGTTGTTTAGCAGGCCCAGGCCTGGTTCAAACCCGCCAGCCCTGGTGTATGTAGCCAGTGCTCTAACCACTGAGCTACCAGCGCCGAGCCAGTCTCTGAGTTTTAAATCCTACTTACTCATTCAACCCATTCCTGAAAACTATCTTGACTGGAATGAACTGCTGTAATAAGGCCCACACTTGTGTGTGAGAATCAAAAGCTCTGTACCTGAAGATAATTTGCCGGGCTATCTTATGAAAGCAAAATATTAGAAAGAGCCTAGATACTCAGAAATAGGACAGCAGTTTATAAATTATAGTAAATTATCCTCCATCAATATAATGGACCACTATGCAGTCCTTAAAAAGAATAATTATGATGAAGCTATTGGATCGACTTGGTGGTATCACATGATCCAAGACCATCAAGGCCAAGGTGTTTAGAGCATCAGATTTGTGATTTACAACTTAATCTCTGAGTTTAAACACATCCATGAAATGGAAACAATGATACTTACAATGTTATTGAGAGGTTAAAATGATATCATATGTCTAGAGGTCCTAGCCTTTTAGTGGGCAAAAATTCATTCCTGTTTCTTATTTATCTATTTTATTAGAGATAGAATCTCACTCTGTCCCCCAGGCTAGAGTACAGAGGGTTCCCTCAAAGTTCACTGAGGCCTTGAACTTGAATTCCTGGTCTCAAGAAAGTTTCCTACCTTAGCCTCTCTAGAAGCTAAGGCTATAGGTGGGTTTCACATGTTGCTCAGCTGGTCTGAAACTTTGGCGACGAGTGATCCTTCCACCTGGGCCTCCCAAAGTGCCAATATTACAGGCCTGCACCACTGTCCCAGCATTTCTTTTTCTTTCTCTGTCTTTCTTTCTCTTTCTCTCCTCTTCCTTCCTTCCTTCCTTCTTTCCTTCCCTCCCTCCTTTCCCTTCCTTCCTTCCTTCCTTCCTTCCTTTCTTTCTTTCGAGTCTCACTCTGTCGCTCTGGGTGTCATAGCTCACAGCAACCTCAGACTCTTGGGTTTAAGCTATCCTTTTGTCTCAGCCTCTTGAATAGCTGGGACTACAGGTGCCCATCATGAGACCCAGCTATTTTTTCTAATTTCAGTAGAGATGCTCTTTCTCAGGCTGAACCTGAGCTCTTGAGCTCAAGTGATCCACTTGCCTTGGCCTCCCAGAGTGCTAGGATTACAGACATGAGCCGCCACACTTAGCCCCAACATTTCTATTTAACCAAGGCATGTAGGGATGTATCCCTCATAGTGACAGACACACAGAAACTTATATAGTAGTGGGGGCTTAGACAGGACAAATTGAGATGCCACAGTGGTAGAGTTGTAGGGGATACCAATTTTTTCCCTCCTTCTTATAGATGCAAATGCAGAGGGTTAAATTAATCATCCTTCTGAGTTTAGGAGAGGTAATCATTGACCATCCTTTCTTCCTTCTCTTTTTTCCCTGTTACTTGCTCTTATTTTCTTCCTCCTCTGTAGGAAACCACTCTAATTTGTTTAATGTGTAACACTAGTGCTGTTTTTTACTTTATTATGAAATTTTTGATATACACGCAAAAGTAGAGACAAGAATGCAAAGAATCCCAATATTCTCATCTGTCAATTTCAAAAATTATCAAGATTTTGCCCTAAAATCTTGCTTAAATCTTTTCATAAAATACATTTGCTTTACTTCCTCTTTTTTCCCTTTGCTGAATGAAGTATTTTAAAGCAATTCCAGACTTCATGCTGTTTTACCCCTGCATTCTTTAGCTGTGCATCTCACCAACGTTGAACCTCACCTAGCCACAATACCATCATCACACCTGACAAAACTCAAAATAATACTTTGGTATCATCTCATACCCAATCCATACTTGGATTCCTAAGTTATCTCCAAATGTCTCTTTATACCTGGTTTGCTGTGTGTGTGTATTCATGTACATAATCAGCATTATGTTCTGGGTCTTGATCTATTGGGTCTTCTTCTCACTCAGTACTGAGACTTTAAGATCGTCCATAAACTGCTACTGGGTGCTCCCCAGGGCACCCCCACCTTCTGCTTCTCCCCATGAGGGATGTCAGAGTGCACTCAAAAACGCTGCCACAGATGAAGCTGTAGTGAATGTGCCCAGAGAATTCCCCCTTAAGGATCTGTATGTAAATCCTTTGATTTATAGACCTATTAGCCAGGAGTAGAATTCCTGGATTGAACTGGATGTCTGAATTTGACTCAGTATGATATCATGAAACAGGTATTTGGCCTTCATCCCCATTTTCTGAAATACAGCCCCTAAAATCCTTGGAATCTCCAAATAATAAATGTCTTTTTGGATGCCAGCAAGTAAACTGATAGCTGGCAGCCTAGGTAGCTTCAGGGTGGAAGCTGGTCACCAGAAAGACCTAGGCGGAATCAGAGGGATGGACTTTTAGCCTCACCTCCCCACCTCCCATTAGGAGAGGAGGCTTAAGGTTAAGTTGATCGCCAATGGACAATGATTTAACCAATCACACCTGTGTAATGAAGCCTTCATAAAACCCCAAAGGACAGGGTTGGAGAGCCTCTAGATTGCTAAACATGTGATGGCTCGTGGAGGGTGGCACCAGGGAGAGCACTGGAGGTCCTTGCACCTTCTCCATACCTCGACCTACACATCTCCTCCATCTGGCTATTCATCTATACCTTTTGTAATACTCTTTATAATAAACAAGTAAATGCGGTTCCCCAAGTTCTGTGGGTCAACCTAACAAATTAATCAAACTCAAGGAGGAGGTCATGGAAATGCCAATTTATAGCTGATCAGACAGAAATGTAGGTGACAACCTATTACTTACAATTAGCATCTGTAGTCAGGGACAGTCCTGAGGTACTGAGTACTCAAGCTGTGGAATCTGATGCTATCTCCAGGTAGAAAGCATTAGACTGAATTGAAATAGAGGACACCTGACTGGTAGCTGCTGAAGAATCCACCAGACAAGAGGTTGCTGGTGGAGAGAATTCCTCACACACAATTTGGTGGCCAGAGGGCACAGAAGTGATTTGTGTTGTAAGAGCAGAGTAAGAGAAACTGAGTCATTATTTCTATATTGTCACTGAGAATAGCCATATTTCCCCACCATGTTCTACACCAGTCCACACTCTCATCAGCAATGCCCTAAGTCCCTATATCCTCCTATGCTTGACATTACCTGTTGTCTAATTATTGCCAGTCTGATAAAAGTGTTGTCACATTGAAGATTTTTTGTTTGTTTGTTTTATTTTGTTTTGAGACAGAGTCTCACTTGCTGGCCATGGCATCATAGCTCACAGCAACCTCAAACTGTTGGGCTCAAGCCATCCTCTTGCCTCAGCCTTCCAAGTAGCTGGGACTACAAGCACCTGCCACAACGTCCAGCATTTTTTTTTTTTTTTAGAGACTGGATCTTGCTCTTGCTCAGGCTGGTCTCAAACTCCTGAGCTGAAGCAATCCTCCTGCCTCCCCCTCCCAAAATGCTAGGATTCTTTAAGATTTCCTCTGATATAGCCAGGCATTGTGGTGAGCACCTGCAGTCCCAGCTACTTGGGAGGCGGAGGCAGGGAATCGCTTGACCCCAGGAGTTAGAGGTTGCTGTGAGCTGTGATGTCACTGCACTCTATCCAGGACAACAGCTTCAGGCTTTGTCTCAAAAAAAAAAAAAGATTTCCTCCTATATAAATTGTCTTTTCATGTTTATGTCATATTAAAGTTGCTGCATTTTGGATGTTGATTTGCAAGAGAATCTGGTATTTCTATCCTTTGTTGGTTTCAGAAATTCAAAAAATATTCTCCCATTTTGTCGTCTCTCTCTTAACTTTGTCCACCTCATTGAACAGAAACCTTTCACTTTGATGTAATGAATTGCATCTTTTTTATTATCAAGTTATAATTTAATAAACTTGCCTGCTCCTTTGTACAAAAACATTTCCCTCCATTTTTTTTATTAGTTTTATAGTTATATATTTTATTAGTTTTATAGTTATACCTCTCACATTATTAGGTCTTTCGTCTATTTAGTCAACAAGTTTTCCCACCCCTTGCATTGTGTATTAGTCTTTTTGTTTGTTTGTTTCCTGTTGCTTATAGCAGAATATCTGTAACTTATAAGGAAAAAGAATTTCTTTCTTTCTTTCTTTCTTTTAGACAGAGTCTCAATATGTCACCCTTGGTAGAGTTCTGTGGCATCACAGCTCACAGCAACCTCTAACTCTTGGGCTTCAGCTATTTTCTTGCCTCAGCCTCCCAAGTAGCTGGGACTACAGGTACCCACCACAGTGCCCGGCTATTTTTTCATTGTAGTTGTCATTGTTGTTTGTCAGGCCCAGCCAGGTTGGAACCCACCAGCTCCTGTGTATGTGGCTAGAGCCCTAGCTGCCGAGCCAGGAATTTATTTCTTATGATTATGGATGCTGGGAAGTCCAGGGTTGAAGGGGTGCATTTCTGGTGGGGACTCTCTGTGTTGCCCCATAGCCATACAGGGTATCACATGGCAAGGGGCTGAGTATGCTAACATACTACCTCAAATTTCTCTTCCTCTTCTTAAAAAGCCACCAGATCCCCTCCCAGGATAACCAATTAATCTATTAACCCCTGAAGGTGAAGCCATAATAATCTAATCACTATTTTTTTTTAAGGACAGAATCTCACTCTCACTCTGGAAAGAGTGCCGTGGAATCATCATAGCTCACAGCAACCTCAGTCTCCTGGACTCAAGGAATCCTCTTGCCTCAGCCTCCTGAGTAACTAGGACTACAAGTGCCTGCCACAACACCTGATTGGTTTTTCTATTTTTAATAGAGATGGGGTCTCACTCTTACTCAGGCTGGTCTCAAACTCTTCAGCTCAGGTGATCCACCCTCCTCAGCCTCCCAGAGTGCTAGGATTATTGGTGTGAGCCACCATGCCCAGCCGATCTAATCACCTCTTAAAGGTCCCACCTTTCAAGCTTGGTGTGGTGGTTCAATACCTATACGAGCCCATGAATTCAAAATCAACCTGTGTAATAGCAAAACCCTGTCTCTATGAAAATAGAAAAATTAGCTGGGTATGGTGGCATGTGCCTATAGTCCTAGCTATTCAGGTGCCTAAGGCGGGAGGATGGCTTGAGCCCAGGAATTTGAGGGTGCAGTGAGCTCTGAGGATGTCACTACACTCTAGCCTGGGCAACCACATGAGACCCCATTTCAAAACCAACAGGTTGTGTGTGGTGGCTCACATCTATAATCCTAGCACTCTGGGAGGCCGAGGCATGTGGATTGCTTCAGCTCAGGAGTTTGAGACCAGCCTAAGCAAGAGCAAGACCCCCTCTACTAAAAATAGAAAAGTTAGCAAGGTGTTGTGGTGGGCGCCTATCATCCCATTTACTCTGGAGGCTGAGACAAGAAGATCACTTGAGCCCAAGAGTTTGAAGTTGCTGGGAGCCTGGAGCAACAGAGTGAGACTCCATATAAAATAAAATTAAAATGAAATGAAATGAAATGAAATGAAATGAAATGAAATGAAATATCCTCCCCAGTCTCCCAGGTCCCTGACCCTTTGAGCCCCATGCAATAGTTGGAGGAAGGGGATCACTCTTGGCTTGGGTAATAAACACTTTTGTTCTCTGATCTCACTGCTAAGGAGCTATGTAATCTTTTAAGAGTTTGTTTCTGTCTCTCTAAAATGTAGGTCTGGGCTCTCATGTCTGCTAACCTTACAGAATAGTTCCAGGGCAGTATGGTAGGATGCAACCTAGATTTGGCAGGCCGCAGGGACATGAGCCATGGAAATTGAGAGGATCAAGATCAGAATGGGCTGAAGGCATGGCTCTTAGCATTTACTAACATTTACTGTGTGCCAGGCACACTGCCTGGTACTTTACATGTTCTTGGTCTTTTTAGCCTTGCAATGACCCTGAGAGGTAGATTCTAGCCCTGTTTTACCCTTCAACTGAACTATTGGGAAGATATTGAACTTGCCGTAGGTCATATGGCTTCTAAGAGGCAGAGTGGTTTGACCAGCTTCCACTATTAGCCCATTAAGTGCATTTAATCCAGAGATCAGGATTGGAAGAAGAGGAATTGGGCTTCAGACAGTGGATAGAATTCAAATTGGCTTCGAGAGTCAGGAAGAATAGAGGGTGGCGTGACTTCTGGGTAGACAGGGGAATGGTTTGGCCAGGGGAAGGGAAGTGGGAATGGGTTCCTCTGTGGACATCACAGGGAAAACTTGACTAGAGAAGTGTGTGCTTCTTGGAAAATAGGTTAATATAAGATAGAGATAGGAAAGAAAGAAAGAAAGAAAAGAGAGGAAGGAATGAATGAATGAATGGATGAAAAGCAAGGTCAGGCTTGAAGAACTCTGAATGCCAAGAGAAAGAGTTTGGACTTGATTCAGGCACTACTACAGGGGTCCTCAAACTTCAGCACGCAGGCCACATGCAGCGGTGTGATTGTATTTGTTCCCATTTTGTTTATTTACTTCAAAATAAGATATGTACAGTGCGCATAGAAATTTGTTCATAGTTGTTTTGTTTAAAACTATAGTCCAGCCTTCCAATGGTCTGAGGGACAGTGAACTGGCCCCCTGTTTAAAAAGTTTGAGGACCCCTGCACTAGGGAGTCATTGCAGGTTCTTGATCTAGGTAGTGACGTGATTAAAGTTATTCACCTGAGAGCTACATACAGGAGGAGTTTGCTGTAAGGGGGCAAATTGGAAACTTTTGCATGTCAGTGAGTCGATAGCACAGGCAAGAAGACACAAGAGATGCCCTCAGAGTGCCTACAGAAGCATGTGGACCAGGCATTCAGCAAAAGTGCAGGAGTGGTGGATGCAGAGGGGTACTGGAGTTGGGCAGGGCTTCTTAGAGGCAGAAACATTTGATCTGATTCCTGAGGGACAAGTAGAAGTTGTCTCAGGGGTAAGAGAGGGGGTCTGGAAAAAGGGTTACGTCTTGAGAATTGGCCTGCAGATAAAATGGGTGAAATTTGCTCAGCACAGTCAAGTGACATCATGGAAAGCCTGCTGGGCTGGCAGGCTACCCAGTGACCTCAGACAATTGTTTCTTTCCCATATATCTGGGCCCAGCGCCAGATGACAGGAGGTGAGTAAGGAAGGGCTGGTGAGGAAGCAGAAGCAGGAGGTGTGGGCCAAGGGCCGGAGCTCAGCAGGAGTGGGCCAGGCAGAGAACACTCAGTGGTTCTCCAACATGGACCAGAGAATGCTTTGTAGGCTGGGGGACACATTCCTAGGCATAAAATCTTATCTTTCCTTTAAAACATTTCTTAGCCTAAGTAACATAGTGAGACCTCATCTCGACAAAAAGTAGAAAAATTAGCTGGCTGTGGTGGTGTGCACCTCTAGTGCCAGCTACTCAAGGGGCTGAGGCAGGAGGATCTCTCGAGCCCTTGATTTCGAGGTTAC